>CDMY01000432.1:3989-77793 GCA_001179505.1 Vitrella brassicaformis | reverse complement strand
CGCGTTTGTTCGTGATTGACTGCTGCTGGGTGACACTCTGCATCCGTCGGTGGATGCGATTGGCGTTTTTTGAAGTGGACATATTTTTGGTACCCAAACCGATGAATGGCTTCCTTGACAGCAGCCGACGCACAACGAATGAACCTGCCGCTGTCATGGATCTCTTTCTCTCCCTCGGCTCGTCTGAGCCCTCTCCCCCAGTAGCCGGCCTCCTCCACGCAATCATGGTCCCAGCCAGGGTCCGCCTCCGCACGGGCGACATGAGCTGCTGGAGACAGAGCGAGGCGAAGGTCGCCGAGCCAACAGCAAAGCTAGGCGAAGGGCGGGAGACATGTCCGTGTGGGTGTGTGAGGCATTATCCATCCACGCCTCTCGTCGGTGTGTGTATTGTCCGCTGTGTGCCCGTGGGAAGGGAGGGGAGGGGAGTGGACTGACCTGACTTGATATCGATTGATCGATGTGCGGCGCAGGCCTGATGGATGGATGGATGGATGGATGGCATGTTGATTGATGCATTTATTAGTGGGCCGGGCCTCTTTGTATGTATGTATACATGTCGGGGGGTGGGGTGTGAATGACCTTACGTACGTTGGGTTGGTGGGTGTCAATCGATCAATCAATCAAATCACGTCCCCTTGAATGGATAATGAATGAATGGCGTGTCTGTCCAACGTGCACCCACCATCCATCCACCCACACATCATCCGCACGGATGGTAGTAGTAGTACTAGTAGTATATGAGTATGTTTGTGTATGTGTGTGTTGATTGATACGCGAGCAGGGACACGCACCACAAGCCGGTCGACTCGATGGATGTGATGTGATGTGCACACACCACCTTACCTCACACAATTAAGGCACTCACCAACGGCACGCAGCCGATATATAGATAGCTAGACAGACAGACAGACAGACAGCCGGGCAGCCAGGCAGCTGGGACAAATTGACGCTCTCTCTCTGAATCTCTCTCGGCTCTCAAAGTGAGAAAAAATACACACGGACACGACACACGCATTCCATCCATTCACTCACTTTCCCACGCACGCACGCACCTGCAGGTCTGCATCCATCCATCCATCACGGTACGTCCGCACACACACACACCCGCGCCATGTAAAGATAGCTATAGATAGCTATAGATACACACACGCATTCACGCAGATACACACCACATCAGTCAGTCAGTCAGTCGGCGGCCGATGCATTCCGTCCGTTTGTTTATCGGAGCAGGCCGCCGTCTCTCTCTTACTCACTCACCTTACATACTTACCATACTTACTCACCGACCAGCACGCTCACACACACTGACTGGAGAGAGAAAAGTATCACGCGACACACGCCAGCCAAAAGTACGTCGTCAAGTCACACACTCACACCCGCCAGCCAGGCAGCCATCCATCCATCCGTCCCATCTGTCCACCCCCACTCAGTCAGTCAGTCAGTTGTTTGAAAGCATCGCATCCGTATGCATTTCGTACTCAGCCACTCCACACACACCACGACACACACACAGATAAAATAAGGGAAAGTTACAATACAGATAGACAGAGTATGTTATGTTATGATATGTAGAGAAAGGCAGGGTACTTATTCACGCGATCATCGACAACCACACACACACGCACACACAGCAACCAAGCCAGACAGACATTCCCATCTGCCTCTGTCAGTCTCTGTCTGTCTGTCTGTCTGGCTGTCTGTCTGTCTGCACGCCAGCTCGCCAGCCTTCCCGCCCGCCCGGCCGCAGCTGCCTGTCTGTCTGGTCTTGGGTATCGGCTCAGACATACATAACACACCGGCAGCCAAAGACCAGAGGCAAGGACGGCGGCCAGCGCGAATTCTCACTCACTCGTGTCGGTCGCTCGGTCGGTCACCCACTTACCAGTAAGTAGCTTCAAACACGGCCACGCACACCGCGATACTCGTACGTACGCTCGCAGATCGCACCGCCCCCTTCTGACTTAGGCAGGCAGGCAGGCAACTAAGTACCAGCCATCCATCCATCCATCCATGCATCCACTTGCAGCACACACATCCGTGCAGACAGACACGAAGGCATCCATCCATCCATCCATTCGCCTAGTCAATCGCAGAGCCACCCATTATCCCATCCGTCTGTCTTCCCCCAGCCAGCCATCCATCCCGCTTACGCATATACGCTTGGATGCATCGAAAATAACATTAACCAACAGCCACGACAGACAGGGATGGGATGGATGTGCGTATGTATGTGCGGACGTGACAGACAGAGTATGAGTGTAGGTAGCGTGGTCAGTCAGTCATTGGTTTCTTCGCTTCTTGCGTTTCTCCTCGCGTCGCCTTTCCTCCTCAGAGCTGTTGTCCTCCTCCTCAACGTCGATCCAGTAGTCACGAGAATACCTACCACACACAACACACACACACACAATACACACACACACGGAATGAATGAATGATGCGTCTGTGTGTGTGTGGATCTGCGTGTGTGTGTGTGCGTACCCAACGAATATCTCCTCGGCTGGGTGGATGTCCTGCAGGGCCTTTATGAACAGGCGCGTGCGACCCTGCACCACACACAGAGAGAGAGAGAGAGGGATGTCCGTGGGCTGGGGGTGTCACATGTGCGTGTGTCGATGTGGACCTGTTTGTGGTCGAACATTTTGAAGAACTTGGAGTTGTTGCCCGGCGGCGGCATGCGGCCCTGAGGGGTCTCCTTGGTCTGGCTGCCGTCGTTGGCGAACGAGCCGCCCCCAATGAAGGGCTTCGGCTCCTTCTCACTACAAAACACACACACACACACACACACACACATATAGACCCACGTGTCACAGAAACAAGACTCTGCTGTCTGTGTGTGTGTGCGTGTCTGTCACTGACCCATCGATGTAGAAGAAGGGTTTTTCGATGTCGGCGATGTGCGTGGCCTTCCTGCACACACACAGGGGAGGGGAGGGGAGGGTGCATACGCGTCTGTGTGCTGGCATGCATTCATTCATTCATCCATTTGTGCGTGCGCACCTCTCCCTGCGAAGGCGCATGGCCTCGTCGCGGTCGATGATGTACCCCACGAACTCGGTGATGATCGAATTCTTGGCAAAGAAACTGATTGATCAACATGACCACACGTGTGCAGACACAAGAGTACTTGTCGGTGCCAGCATAGACAAGTACCGGTCAGCATAGAGCCCCAGGCCGGCATGTCGGCCGAGTGTGGAGCGCTTCGTGTACACGCCATCGCACAACGTAGCCTGCTCGACTCGATCGATGGATGGACACACAGACAGACAGGACAGGGAGGGTGTGTGTGTGTGTGTGTGCATGGCTTCCGGTGTTGTGCTGGCGCGTCCTGCTGTGTGTATGATACCAGTTTCTTTTCGATTTCTTCTAGGCCTTTGTAGCTCTTCAGAGAAGCCCTCCTCTTCTTGCTGGTCGTGGCCTCTGCACACACACACACACACACACATATATGCGGACAGATCGCCTCACGAATGAATGGATGGATGGCTGAATGTGTACACACCCGATTCGTCCGATTCCCTCTTCTTCGAGTCGTCCACAACCTCAGCCTCCTCACCCTGACACACACACATCACACACCATCATACGGCACGGCGCCACACACACACACACACACACGCGCCGCCCTGTCCTCCATTCTGACATCCACCCACCCTCACCCTCTGTCTAGCGGATCGCCTGAGCCCCTTGCTATTGCCGCTGCTGTCCCCCCCACCCCCCCCACCAGACGGTTTGCCCGACTGGCGAGGCTTCGGGGGCGGCGGGGGCGGCAACGGGTTGCGAGTGCGGCCCGAACGAGCTGTTTGTACCACACACAACACACAAGATGAAGATGGTGCACCTGAGTTGGCTTCTTGCGTGCCGTGGCGTACAGTACTGACTGGTGAATTTGTTTTTCTTGATGGGCGGCCATACGGGGTTCTCATTGACATTGACGAAGTAGTTCATGCCCAGCTGCCGACGCATCTTCCTGCACACACACACACACACACACACGACACGTGGATACCACCCACCGTGTGACTGACCGCAGTAGGTACCTACCTGATGTGGTCGATCTTCTGTTTGTTGGTCTCATCGACAGACAGCAAGCCTTCTGAACACACATACACACACATGTGAGACGCCGCCCGTGTCTCTGTCTGTCTGTCTGTGTGGCATTGGTATGTTTGCAAACACCGCACCCACCCTGGTCCTCGCCCTCGCAGCAGTCATCCATGCCCAAATCCTCGCTGGCCTCACCGCGACACACCTGAGCGGTGAGCGAGACACACATGCCATGCACCCACACGTACAAATCCCGCGCGTGTGTCCCACAGGCTCACGAGTTCACCTCTCGGTCGCTGCCCCCCTGGGTGCTCTTGCCATTGGCCTGCGTCGAGTCCTCAGACGGAGACGACACCTTCTTCAACACACCAACACCAATACCAGCACCAGCACCGCTACGCTTGGCCACCACCCTGTTACGATCAGCACGGTTGGCACGGTCGGAACGCTCCCTGTCGTCCTCCTCGACCACACACACGTCCATCGCGTCATTGGCGGCATTGGCCGCCGCACTGCTGTTGCGGCGCGACGACCGCTGTGTGTGCTGGACGGGGGGCACGGGCGGCGATCGGCCGGCTGCGGGAGCCGTCTTGGCTTTGCCGGCCCCGGCGCCCTTGCCCTTGTGCTGCTGCTGCGATGAGGACGATGTAGTGGTGCGCTTGTGCGCGGGGGCAGACGCCGAGAAGCGATGCAGCAGCGCACGAGTGCGGTCGCTGGGGAGAGAGAGATGACAACACAGGGAAGGAAACAAGTGTCTCGGTGGTTGGTCAGGATGTTCGTGTGTGTGTGTTCGAGGTATGTGTGTGTACCTCATGGCTGCTGCTGCCCTGGCGGCAAAGGTGCCGATGGACTCGGGAAGCTGAGACGTAGGAATCGTGGGAATCAGAGGGGGGGACAGGAGAGAGGAGAGAGAAGAAACAACCGACCGCAATCCTACAGCACCAACACCACCTGACACACGCAACAAACAGCACGGGAGGGAACGATGTGGATCAGATCATCATTCTCTGGCCTTGACACGGCTGTGGTGTCGCGATGTGCGGTTCTCCATCCATATAGCTGGTTCCTGGCTTACCCACTGGCTTGGCCTACCAG
Organism: Vitrella brassicaformis; assembly: GCA_001179505.1. Taxonomy (NCBI): domain Eukaryota; family Vitrellaceae; genus Vitrella; species Vitrella brassicaformis. The sequence goes on along the minus strand of CDMY01000432.1, from coordinate 72,654 downwards.
GAAGGACCGCTTAGCGTCCGACAGCGTCCAGACTACCACCTCCTGAAGACGCACCAGGTTGAACACCCACAGACACCCACAGATGAGGTCACTGCAGTGCATGCGCACCACAACGCCACCACACACACCCACACCTCTCCCTCTGCCTCCCTGACCATCCCGGGCGTCCTCCCTTGCCCTGTTCTCTCTCCCTTGGCCTCATCTCCCATTCATCACCGACCAGAGGCTTACTTGATCGATGTGCGACGCAGTCCTGTGGCATACCAGCCTTCCTACGTAGCCATGTCGTCCGCACCATCACCCTGGCTGACGCCAACCAACCCACACGCTCCGATCGCGAACAATTGCGAGCTTCGTGGTCAAGCGTGGCTTTCCCCTTTCTCCCTTTCCTTTGTGCGCTGGAGTGCCGTGTTGCCAGATCTATACGTCAGCAGGAAGGTGAGTGAAAGATCTCGGAAGAACGGTGCGGATCCCATGTCTTCAGCACTCTGGATGCTATGTGTGTGCAGTGAGGTGGTGAGGTGATCCCATCTATCTGTGAGGCGTGCCTGCCGCCTCGACACCAGCCAGCAAAAGATGGGCGTGCAGGGCAGCAAGTCAGCCAAGGCGGCACCGAGCCCGCGGTCGGCATCAACGACCCACACCGACAGCGCCTCCTCGGCGATGGACATGGTGCTGCCGCCGAGTGTGTGGCAGTACACACTCGCATTCGGCAGAGGCATGAACCAAAGCTGGAGCCGCATCGGGTGCGAGTCCTTGTGGAGATGGCTGCCCTACGTCAGAAGTCAGTGAGCATCTCGTTCTCTCACCCTCACACACAATAAGGGTGCTCTCTGTCTGTGTGTGTGACCGCAGTGCGGTTCCGAGATGCGGATCTGGAGCGTCAGTACCGAGTGCTGAAGAGGGAGGACACCCGTGAGTCGCTCAAGTCGCTGGGGGCCCTCCTGGCCCTGTCGATTGTCATCTTCTCGCTCATCCTGATCTACCAGCTGTCCAAGCGGGAAACCATCTACATCTTCTGGCTGCGCATGGCCGTCCCCCTGCTGACGTCGATCGTCATCCTGCTCTACGCCTGCTTCCATCGGCAGCTGGTCAAGCTGTACCTGTGTTTGGCCATGACCCAGGGAGACAGGGGCGAGTTGCTGGCCAAGATGGGCGGGAGTTCGAGCAGGCTGGTGGGGGCCATGGAGGGGGCGCTGCAGCCGTACTACAAGATGGAGTACCTCTGCACTTTTGCGCTCTTCATGGTGGTGACGACCACGGTGACGCTGCACGGGCACCTGGCCCCTATGCTGGGGAGGCAAGGCGTCTCGTGCATCGACAGTGTCGAACATGCTGTTGGGTCAGCAACACAACACGCAGGAAATGACACACACAGGCAGAGTGATGCAGCGATGGATGGATGGCTGGATGGATGGATGGATGGATCTGTGTGTGGGATGGTTGGGTGCACTGCATGTGATGTGTGTCACCGGTGTTATGCTGCAGGTCCGAGTTGGAGAATTGTGCGATGATGTGTTTGTGTTTCCTGGTGTTCAAGTGCGACGCCTTCGCCGCCTCACTGCTCATCCTCGTGCACCAAATCATTCACTACCTACGTAAGACACCACACCACACCCCCGTCGGCCCAACCACACACATACATAAACATGACAAGGCCAGCCATTGCTCCACTCCACACATGACCGATCTCGACGTCTGCCTCCCCTACCCTCCCCTCCCTTCCATGTGTGTGTGCATCCCATCCAACAGTTGATGGGATGTGGACGGACAAGTACTTCAGCTGCTTCTACCCAGGTCGGTAGTGTACCCAGTTGCGCAACAACTCAGAGGGAGGCAACACACACAGCGACCGAGTTGATTGCTGGGTGCGGTGCGTCGTGTCTTCCTTGGCTTGCCTGTGTGTGGGTGCGGTGCAGTGGTGGGCATTTTGCTGATAGCGGCTGCGAGACAGGTGGAGTTCTTCTACAGAACCGCATTCTACCAGGTCTGTGGGTCGCTCGCTGGGCGCGGCGCGGCAACACACACACACACCCCTTCTTCCCGTCCATCCATCCATTGTCTGTCTGTCTGTGTCTGTTGCCATCCATCCATCCATCCATGAATCAGACTGACAAGGTGAGCCGCGAGAAGGGTCAGCGGAGACGGCTGCTCGAGAGCTTCGCATTCATGGTCGACATCGCCGCATGGTCAGTCAGTCAGCCAGTCACTACCATACACACACAACAGTGCCCACCCGACCCGCCACACATACACACGACACGACGCGACATGGCGGACATGCAATCACCACAAGCTTTGTTGTTGTGGTTGGCTGGCGGGCTGGTTGGTGCGACGCGACGCAGGGAGTGGGACACGGCGGGGTCGATTCAGCAAGACTTCTACACCACTCGAGTCATCGAAGCCCTCACCATGCGCGCCAGAGACGACAGCCCACAGGCAGGGCAGGACAGGACACACACACCACACATAACATACATACCCCCTCGCTCTCCGTGTGTGTCATTGGCTTCATTCAGTACATGTACCCCAAGAAGGCGTTCGACCTGACGACCTATCCGACCCTGGCGCCCTCAGAGAAGTCAGTGAGCACGGCGGGCTGTGCGCTCAAGCCGTTCAGTAACGTGGTGGTGACCAAGCCCAAGAGCCAGGAGCGCACCTCCCACCTCATACGGCCCATCAAGTCGCACCTGCACCCCATCAAGGCTTCCGTCAAGCTGCCCATCAAGAGCTTCTCATCGCCACATGAACTCACCACTAATGGACACGCACACCGTGAGCAACGAGAGATAGAGGGAGAGACAGAGAAAGATATATATAGAGAGAGAGACCGTCCTTCATGTGTGTATTCTGTGGATGTGGGTCTGTGTGTGTGTGTCAGCTACTCCGCCCGGCTCGAATGAGGTCCGTTCGTCCGGGTCGACGTACGCGCTAGGTTCCAGCCACGAGCACCTGAACGTTCACCTGTCGTCGGGGTCGGTCCAGCTTACCCCCTCTCCCCTGTCCAACTTCCCCACGCCCCCCCTGGTGCCATCCGAGCACGAGTGCGACCACCACATCCACATCAACGTCAACAGCAGAAGCAGCAGGAACGACCTGACCACCCCCACCAACACGGGCGGCCATGGCACTGGCACCGGCAGCGGCAGCCAGGGCACCAACAAGACCACACCCAGTGACGGGGAGCGCACACCGCCCGCCACCCTCAGCATCAACTCCAGCGGCGTCAAGTCCAAGTCCAGCGGCGGGGCGGTCGCCGAGGAACACAAAAAATCAGACGGGTCCATCTCGGGGCTGCTGGCAGTCAGTTAGCACATAACATACATAGAGGGCGGGGCGCAATGCAACACACGAGCGATGGATGGATGGATGAATGCGTGTGGGTGAATGTGAATGGGTTGCCACCGTGTACACAGGTGCCCGTGAAGCCTGACATGCGCGAGATGGTGCCTCCGATCATTCCTGAGGAGCCGTCCATCACTGACGAGCCGCTGCCGGTGGGTGTGACGGCCTACAAGGCGGAGCACCGCCTAGACGGCTTCTGGACCAAACACGTCGTCATGGCCGACAGAAACAAGATCGAGCAGGCTATCATCAGATGCGCCGATGAGGGAGAGCCATACGACATGGAAGTGAGTCACTCAGTCAGTGAGTGATGTGGAGCTAGGCAGAGAAGCATGTACACTTGTGTGAGCCTATGGGTTGTGTTGTGTTGTGTTGTGTCAGGTCAAGTATGAGCGTGCAGATGGTGAGGTGAGATGGTTCAAGTGCGGCGGCAGAAAGGCCTCCAAGAACAGCAGGTAAGTCGGTCGGTGGGTCGGTGTGTGTGTGGGTAGGGTAGGTCGCGGGGCGTCCATTCCTGTGTCTCTCTCTGTGTCCATCCCATCCCATCCCATCCCATTGTCCAGTGTGATATACGGGTACATCCAGGACGTGACGGACCGCAAGCGCAGTCAGTGTATGCTTGAGCAGCGGGTCAACCTGTGCGAGAGGGTCGTCGAGGGCACACTCGACGCCACCATGCTCATCGACGCACAGGTACCTACCTGACCTGGTGCACTGCAGTGCAGTGCAGCTGTCGCTGTCACGTGCCCGCCTCATCCCATCCCGATCACATACTGCAATAAAAGTGTGTCAAACGTGTTTTGTTTGGTATGCATGGATGGCATCCATCCATCAGGACAATTTGATCCTGGAGAGCTCGCCGCTGCTCAACCTGTGGGCGGGGCGCTCACTCGTCGGTAACAAACTACACGGCTGGGACGCTGTTAACAGCCCCACACCAAAAACTTTATGTGCTGTGCTGTGCCGTGGTGTTTTCTGATGTCTGTCTCCGCCTAGGTCACCCGATAACGCCATTGTTCAACAGCTGGATGCTGTCGTGGCTCAAGAGCGACGCCGCCCTCCAGGCCACCGGGGGCGAGACCGTCATCACAGCCATACTCACCAACCCCAGCGCCCCACAGGAACAAGCCAAGGTGCCTGCCCATACCTGACCTGCAGGCAGTGCACACATCACATAGACCAACACGTGGGTACACGATGAGATGTCTGTCTGTGTCCGTCTAAACAAACAGGGTGAGATGTGTGTGTTTGTGGACTCGGACGACCCTGCGCGCATCTTCATCGCCTTCAAGGCGTTGATCTCCAACACGCCCCCCTACCTGCCGCTCAAGCAGGTGGGCCTCATACGCGCCCCCCGGCAGCAGCAGTCGCGGCCGCGTGCCGTCCGCAACCAGACGCCCAACTCCACCGGCATCGCCTCCTACGTCACGGGCATCGTCAGATGGTTCACCGGCTGAGCTGACCGACCGGATGGTTGACCTGACCGGCGTCACATGCATGCATGGAGTCATGTGACTGAATGCAAGGCACCACTCACTGATCTGTCAAGTCAACGGGGGGCTGGGTCGGAGGGAGGGAGAGAGATAAAGTTTATGCGTTTGTGGCTTGTGTGGGTGTGTGGGTGTGGTAAGGTGGGTGGCTGGGGTACGTCGGTGCTGTGGCTGCTTAGGTGTTTGTCCTTGTTCCTTTCTTTCCAATTTTATGACACACACGGTCATGTCGTGCTGTAGGCTAAGGGGGAGGGGGAGGGTGCCACCCCACCCGGGTTGATTCGTACCATGCACACACACTCACACACACAGAGAGAGGCAGGACAGGATGGCGAGGCCGGCCGATTTATTTATGTTGCCAGCTGGATGGTGAAGGTTGCGTACCTACAGGACACACACGCACCTATTGCTACCTCCCTGTCCACCTACCGCTCCTTGCTGTCTGTCTGTCGCCTCCCTCCCTCCCTCCCTCACTGCGTGTGCGTGGTTTCAATCCAACACCGACGGCAGCCCCTCCCTGTGGTCGCGTGTGGGCGGATGCTTGTTGGTCCGGACTGTGCGGTGTGGTGTGGTGGTCGTGGTGCTGGGGGCCCAGCATTTTTGCCTTCAAAACCTGGCCGCCGGCGTGTGGATGGATGATCGTATCGTACGAAGGGTTTTATTGGCGATGAGACAGCAAGAAGGTGCTCTCTTGACACTTGGTGTATGGTATTGGGTCGGTGGGCTGTCTGTCTGTCTGTGTGTCTGTTGTGTGTTGAACGATGCTGGTGCATCTGTCTGCCTGTCTCTATATCTGTGTGCGTATGTGTGTGTGTATGCTATCCACTCATCTCATTATTATCCGTCTCTCCACCCAAAGCCACTCAAGGAAGAGCGAACTCTCCGCTGTGTGGGTGGGCTGCGTGGCTCGTTCGTCTCTGCTCAACTCTGTCTGTCTGTCAGTCTGTCTGTCTGGCTATGTGTGGGTCGTGTGTGGGGTGGTGTGAGTGCTACCCTACCTGATTTGAAGGCGTACTCGAAATCTGTATACCATACCTGTGTGTGCTCATCATGAGGAGTAGCGGTGTGGGCGGCGTCCCGTCCGTGGTGTCTGTCTGCCTGCATACCCATACATAGCTCTCTGTGTTTAATCCAGCTCTCTACCTCTCTACCCCGTTGTCTCCATCCGTCGTGTCTGTGAACGAATGTGTGTGTGTGTGTGTGTGTGTGAGAGAGCGTGCGGGGGTGTGGCGATGCAGGTACTTACTTACTGCAGTCATTTAGCCACTTGTTGGTTGTCGCCTGTAAGTTATGGCGCCAGACAGCCGGCCGGCCGGCCGGCCGGCCGGCCGTAGACAGACATCCTACGTACCATAGCCAGACGGCTGGCTGGGGAGCGCTGGCCCTCTCTGGTTGTTGTCGTTGTCTCCGTGTGTTGTGGGCCGGGCCGTGTTGTGTTGTGTTGTGTTGTGTTTTCATGAATGACTGAATGACTGAATGAAGCACAGCATCAGCCCGTCCTCATGCGTCAGCTGATGCCACCCAGCCTCTCTCTATTCTCCCTTTTGTTGTCTCATCGAGTCTCTCTTGTCAGTCACATGTCTGATGTATGTATGTTGGGCAATGCGCTCGATCGTTCCTTCCTCTCTCTGTCTGCCTGCCTGCCTGCCTGCCTATCTATTTCTGTCTATCTGTGAGCGAGTGCCATCCATCCATCCATCCATTTTGTGAACGCTTAAAGGGCCTTTGGTGAGAGGAAGTGGCGGGGAGGGGCAGTGTCTGTCTGTTTGTTGAGGGCACCACACCTCTGGGCCGTTTTATGAGGCCGAGGGAGGGTGGTCTCTCTTGCCGTAGTGGGTGGGCGTGAGGTAGGTGACCAGAGAGAGGGACAGGGAGGGAGGGAGGGCGGGAGGCAGGTATGCTGCCGCACCGCCGGCCTGCAATTCGTCAAGCGGTCGAATGTGCGTCTGTGTCCACTCTGGACCGGCCGGCCTGCCTGCCCAGCTGGTGACTGACACCTATGGATGTGTGGCTGTTGTGTGGCTTGTGTGTGGGTCGGGTCGACTGACTGGCTGGGTGCCGTGTCCGCTGTCCTGTGCTGTGCTGTGCTGCGCTGCGCTGCGCTGCCTTGCGCGGTGTGTGGGGATAACGAGGGCGGGTGGTTGGTGTGGTTGGGTGGTTGTTGGTTGGCTGGCTTGGCTGCATTCGGACGGCCTCTCTGCAGAACTGCTAGCACCCCGCTTGCTTAACCGTCGATATGAACAAAAGCGGTATATCAGCCTACATCCATAGATACATGCCCCCTCGGCCCACTAATGCAATGCATCAACATGCCATCCATCCATCAGGCCTGGGCCGCACATCGATCGATATCATATAGGTCAGGTCAGTCCACTCCGCTCCCCTCCAACAGGCAAACAGACAGACAATACACACACCGAGGAGAGGAGAGGCATGGATGGATAATGCCTCACACACCCACACGGACATGTCTCCCGCCCTTCGCCTCGCTTTGCTGTTGGCTCGGCGACCTTCGCCTCGCTCTGTCTCCAGCAGCTCATGTCGGCCGTGCGGAGGCGGCGGCTGGCTGGGACCATGATTGCGTGTGTGAGGAGGCCGGCTACTGGGAGAGAGGGGCTCGGACGAGCCGAGGGAGAGAAAGAGATCCATGACAGCGGCAGGTTCATTCGTTGTGCGTCGGCTGCTGTCAAGAAATCCATTCATCGGTTTGGGTACCAAAAATATGTCCACTTCAAAAAACGCCAATCGCATCCACCGACGGATGCAGAGTGTCACCCAGCAGCAGTCAATCACAAACAAACACGCGTGCAGCCAGAAATCACGCCACACACGACCCTCTGTCCCCTTGGTCCGTCTCTCTCTCTCTCCGTCCGCTGCTATCTATCTACTGGCTAGAGCTCCGTGTTTGGCACTTGGTGGCACCAATGGGATGTTCCGTTCGTGTGTCTCTATCTATCTATGTGTGTCTCTGTGTGTGTCTTGTCACTCGTCCATAAACAAGGGGTCGGGCCAGATGGCCTCGCTGTCTCCCGGCAGCTCCTCGGGCATCGGTATGCCGATCCCCTGCTCCCACCACGTGGGGGACAGGTCATTATCTCCATCCTCATCCCCCGGCAGGCCGCACCCCATACCAAAGCCCATACCGCCCATCGTCGACAGTATCAGGCTGCTGTCGCTGAAGTCGATCATCCCATCCTCTGCACCGCGGCACACCTCTGCCGCCGTCCAGGCCGTGTTGCTCGGCCTCTCCACCTCGTTGCCCCACTCAGACGAGCACCCAGGGGCCTCCTCCTTGTGCTGATGCTCCAGCTCGTCGGGCTCTGAGTCTGAGTCCGAGTCAACACCGAAACGAGCTCTCCAGTAAGCTGACACATCAACACACACACACACACACATGTCAAGAACTTCCTCGTTGGCCATCTCCCACAGATCACTGCGTATCTCACCCGGCAATCCATTCACTCACCGTGGTGTGCCGTATCGTCCGCCCTCTCCCTCCGCGAGTTGTAGAAGAAGAAGCGGGTGGGGTTGAAGTTCATCATCCCCGCGTCCTCCCGCTGCTTCGGCGCCGCCTCTTCCTCCTCCTTTGCCGGCTTTTTCTTGGGTTTGGCCTTGGCTTTGGGCTTTTTGGGGGCCGGGGGCTGTTTGTGGGAGGGCGGCGGGGGGCGGCTGTCGGCCTGCGATGTGGTGGAGGGCTCTTGGCCTTTGAGTCTGCGACTCGACCGTCTGAAGAGCTGCACGGCTCGGCCATCGTCCAGCATGGTATCTAACTCTGCACGAATCCACACACACGAGGAGAGCACACCAATAATCCGCCACGGGTCTGAGGTGCGGCTCTTCGGTTCATACGAGCGTGTCTCTTTGCTGACTGACTGACCATTATCGTCAGTTGAGTGTTTTCGCTTTTGGCCGCGGCCGCTTTTGTTTTTGTCCTTGGTCTCACAGCCCGGCCTCCACTCCTCTGTTCCATCTGCACACACATGACAAACATGACCGATGGATGCATCCAATGCAATGGCTGGAGGCCACTCTTGTTACCGCTCTTCTTCTTCGAGCGGTTCTTTTTGGCCCCGCGCTTCGATGCCCTCAGCTCCTCGGCGGCCTCTCTCTCTTCCTCCGAGTCTGCAGACGCCTTCTGCACTGACAGGTGGCCTGTGTCAACTGCATCCATCCACAAAAAACGAAATGCACCCAACGAAATGCATACGTAATTCCCATGCATGGAACTCCTGGCCCCCTCGGACCTTTCTCGCTCGCCTACCGGCCATTTTCGTATGGGGGGGCGGATATCCATAGTGAGGGTGAGGATAGAGGGCCTGCGGGGCGCCCGCTAGCGACACGACGGACGGCGCGTTGGCGCCAGGAGGGGGGAGGGGTGGGGGAACGGGCATGCTGTACGTGTGTGGCAGAAACGACACGAGAGGTGCAGCAGGGGACCTTGCAGAGCAATATCAGAGCAAAATATCACTGTCGTCAAGTGGGGGCGCGAGCTGCAGATTGTCGCAAAAGTGGTCGTGGGCCATCTCAGTTTTGGAGTGCTCTGCATGCATCCTCTCTCTGAGCGTCGCAAAGCTGATTTCACCTGATTTGCTGACGCTCAGACTTAACGGCCTCTCTGCAAACTTGCTGGCACCTCACTTGCTTAACTGTCGCTATCATTAAAGGCGCAAAGCTGCTTTCAGCAGTACAGCCCTCGGGACTGTGTCTATGTGGCAGCACTCACTCGTCGAGCATCCATCCATCCATCCATCCATCTAGGTAGCTATCGGTCGGTCATGCCAATCAAAAGAAAAAATGACACCGACTGATTTGATTGCATGGAATGCGAGAATGCCACCCAGCCACAGCCAGCCGGCAACGCCCATCCACATCTTTATCCTTCGGAAAGATAGATGGACGGTACCCACCGGTGGACTGGACTTGACGACACACTCACGCGGCACTTACACATGGGCACTGGCCACACACACAGACCAATGCCTCGCTGTGTATCTCTCTCTCTCTCGCTCTCTCCGGTCGCTTCGCTTCATTTCGCAGGCCAGATCAGATGAGTGCTCCCATTAGCACTTGCTCACTGATCCAAACACGCCATGCCATGCCATGCACACCACGCCGCACCATGGCGTCGCGTCGCTACGAGGATGTGGGCGGCTTGATGCGGAAGCTGCCCCCGTCGCTCAGGCGGGTGCACACAAGCTTACCCCAATCGACCTCCCACTCGTCACTGTCACACACAGAGAGAGAGGTGGGCAAGTGTTGTTGTGTCTGTGAGTATGTATGGTGATGAGGTCAGGTCGTTGGCTCTCACTCACTCGTCCTCTCTGAATCTGCTCTCGCCCTTGTCGTATAGGTCCTTGATCATGGCGTCCTGCTCCTCGTCCATCTCCACCCAATCGCTGCCTCGCTGCGCACACCACCTACCGCTCTCGGGCGAGTAATCTACACACACACACACACACACACACATCGATCCATTCATCCATCAAGAAGGCGTTGGTTGATAGATGGGCGGGTGGCTGCTGACTCACCTTCGATTGTGGCTCGTGTTGGTGCGGCTCCTTCGGTGGACTGGCCCTCCTGTGTTGGTGGTGGGGGTGGGGCGGCCGGCTGCTCGCCAAATGACGGGGCACCCTCGTTGAAGTCAACATTCTGTTTTACAGGTAGGACAGACAAGACACACAACACAACGGACACACACAATGCATTGGGTGAATGGATGGATGGACCGGAGTGGAGCCACATGCGTCGCATACGTACCAGAATGGACTCGTTGAGGCCGAGCGACGCAATGAGCTCCCTCGCTGCCTCCTCGCGTGCCTTCTGCTCGGCCACCATCCTGTCATGGTACAGCCGGGCGGTCTCCTCGGCCTCCTCAAACACCTCGGTGTAGTTCCTCAGCATCTGGCCGGGCTCCTTCTCCAGCACCTTGGTCGACAGCGACACCCTGCCGGTGACCTTGTCGTAGTCGATGACCATGGCCTTGACCTTGGTGCCGATCGGCAAAGGCACCTCGTCGACACGCTGATACGATATCTGCGACACGTGCAGCAACGCATTGGTGCACCCGAACTGATGGATCGACACACACACACACACAGAGAGAGAGAGAGAGATGAATGGAATGAAGAAGGGGTGGAGTGAGTGGATGGGCCACGGGCGGGGAGGGAGGGTTACTTACGGCAATGAAAGCGCCGAAGGGCTGTATGGACTCGACGACGCCCTCGATGAGGTCGCCTCGCGAGAGGTTCTTGAGCTGCTCCTCCACCTCAGCTCGCTTCTGCGAGACCACCAGCCGGTCGTTGGCGATGTCCAGATCTAGCACCTTGACGCGTAGCTGCTTGCCAATCATTTCCTCCGTCGGCTCCACACCTATACACCACCACACACTACCGCTGTTCTTTTTCTGCCCGATTGTGCGGTGGTAGGGTTACTTACCAGGTGGGCACATTTGGCTGCTGGGGAGCCATGCCTGCACTCCGAGGACTGAGACCTGCACGCCGGCGGTGTTTGGGACGGCGAGGACCATGGCGTCGATGGTGAGGTCGTTGGCCTGGATCTCCACCAGCTTCTCCCAGGCGTTGAAGTACTGCAGGTTCGCCATCGTCAGCACTAGCGACTTGTCGTCGATGCTGACAACAAAACAAACACAAAAGGGCAGAAAAGAGATACGACGCATCGCGTCGATTGACAGAGAGAGACTGGATGTGAGTGTGTGGTTGAGGATTACATTTTGATCTCGGCTTCGATTTTCTGGCCAGGTTTGAGGATCTGCTTCAAACGAGTCCTGAAGCACACCCACCACACACCACACAGGCATGCCATGAGCACAGAGGATAGGATAGGATGGTCCATCCTGTCCTGGCTGGTGTGTGATGTCCGTCTGACGGTTGGGTATTATATATATACTGACTTGTCGGTAGGGTCCATGACGACATCGCTTCGTGGCAGCGTGGCGAGCTGCTGCATGCCCACGTCGACGAAGGCCTGGCGGTCAGTCACCTTGACAATCTCGCCCTGCATCGATGCAGCACAAAGACAGCGAGATGCAATGGGTGGATGGATGGATGGATAGATGGGCTGTTTGTTTCTCTGTTTGCAGGTAAGGTAGGTACCTGCACGAACATGCCCGGCCTGAGGGGTCTCTTGGAGAAGCCCACATACCGATCGAACTCCTTCATGTAGGCCTCGTCAAACTCGTCGTAGGTGAAGCCCGCGTTCACCTCGTCAGGCTTCAAACCCTCCGCCGACTTGCTGGACCTCAGCCGCCTGTCCACTCTCGGCACGTTGAGCTCCTTCCTGAACATGTCGCCGCTCTCGCCCGTGTCCATGTCTGCCAGCGACGGCATGCCGAAGCCGGCGAAGTAGCCGGGGGTGAGCACCTCGGCGGGGTCCATCGGCTCGCCTGGCTTAGACGTGGACGGGGTCACACCATCAAACCTACACACACACACACACACACAGAGAGAGAGAGAGAGAGAGAAGCGGTCCTTTTGGTGTGTGCCTGTTTGTGTCTTCACCCGACCCACCCAGCCCATCTACCAGTCGATGAGGAGCTCTCCGCGCGCCCTCTGCACATCGGGGTCGTCTTTGTAGTCTTCCGACAGGTACTCGTTGGAGGGGCGCTTGTCGGGCCGGGGGACGACCTCCACGTTGCCGTCGGCGCCCTGCACCACCTGGTGACCCATGTTGCGCAGCATCCTTATCGCCTCCTCCTCAGCCAACATCGCCTGCACGTCACACACACAGAGAGAGGGGCATGGCTGTGTGTGTGTTGTTGGTTCGTTGGTTTGTGGTCGGTTTAAAGTGGCCATCTATCTATCGTCAGTCACCTTGAGGTTAGCGTCGATTTCCTCCTCTGTTTTGGCGATGGTGCGGTTCTCACTCAGGATGTCCACATTCATCCCTGTCACAGCACAGCACACACACAGAGAGGTGGGGTGGGAGGACCCTAGCTGTGCTGTTTGTGACAATCGATGTGCCTGTGAGTGCGTCACGTACCAGCCTCCCTCATCTCAGTGGTGATGAGCTCCTCCCTCTCGGCCTCGTCCATCTCCTCGACGCGCTTGCGGCCGCCGAGTGTCCTGAGCTTGTTGAGGATGTAGTCGGTGCTCCTGTAGTCGCCCATGTCCTCCGGCACCGGGTAGTCGAACAGCAGGTCCTGGCGGATGAAGGGGTCCTTCGCTGCGGCGAGGAAGTCAGTGCGCTGGTCTGGGTGGTCCTCCCAGTCTAGCTCCTTGCTGCACACACACACACACAGACAGATAGAGATATGGGAGAGAGAGAGATGGGGTGTGTGGTGGATTGAATTGGGGTGTGGTGTTTGTTTGACCTTTTGACGATTTTGGTGGTGGCGTCCAGCATGGCTTGTGTGGTGTTGATGGCAGCGATGAACTCGTGTATGCCCTCTTGCGGCTTGGGCTCCACCTTCATCCAGCTGTAGTCCAACTGAGCCCTCTTCGGATCTTCATACCTACCAAATAACCAACCACACACACCCAACAAGTGGATTGTTGTCTTGGCCTGTCTGTCGGGTCGGCTGCTCTGCTTTGCTTACAGTTCCCTCTCGACGGCGAGCCTGTCCCTCATCTCGACGAGCCAGTCGCCCCGTATGTGTGCCTCGAGGTCAAAGGTGTTCTCGTCCAGCTCGGTGTAGTACTTCTGCAGCCCCGCCAGCTTGTTGGCCGCGTCCTGGCGCTGCTCTGCCGGCACATTGGGGTCCCGCGTCAACGCCCCGAAGTACTGCTTCATCTGCAGGCACGGCGCGGCGCGGCGCACAGAAAAGGAGGGGTGTGTGCTTTGCTGTGCTGTTTTGTGCGGGTGGTGTGTAGAGGGGCGGCCCGGCTCGGCATACCTCTCTGAGTTTCTGGTTGTGGCCTTCTGCGAGAAGCGCCTTGTTGGCGGTGCAGAGCTGTCGCCACTCGTCCGGCTGCTGAGTGCGGAGGCCGTCCATAAAGTCGACGTAATCCTCCTCCTACAGACAGACAGACAGACCAATGTGATGTGATTAATGTGCACTCATGTCATGTCCTGTAGGTGTGTGTGAGTGTGTTAGAACTGGTGTGTGGTGTGGGAAGGGTTTGGTTTGGTTGCGTACGAGCATGATTCGTGCCATTTTGACTTGGCAGATGTCCCGGACGACCTCGAACGGCATGTCGTGGAGGGTCTTGCCCGACTGGTCGATGGTGGCCTGGATCTTGCCCTCCGCCTCACGCACCACCGACAGCACACTGTCGTGCTGCTCCATCGACTCCAACATCTCACGGTACTGACCAAATCAATCAATGAATGAATGAAACATCCATGTGTGTGTGTAAGTGTGTTGGGGGTGTGGTGTGGGTCACTCACTGACCTTGGTCGGCATGAGTGGCTCGTCGGCCAGCCATTTGTCTTCGGTCGGCAGGGCATCCCTCAGCTTGGCCACTATGAGCTCCATCTCACTCTCGCTGGTCGTCTCGGTGATCTCGTCCTCAGCCTGGCGCCTCAAATGCAGTGCCTTAGGCCCCGCCCTGCCAAAGTCCTTCAAGATCTCCCTGCTGAGCGCCTTGGTCCTCTGCCTTCGCGGCCTGTCGCCCTTCTGCGGCCTGGAGAGGCGCTGGAGGTCCTTCCACAGCTTCTCCAACTCATCGACCTCTATCTCGCTGATGGCCTCCTCCTCGGCTGTGTCGATGTCCACAGGCGGAGGAGAGGCCACTGCTGATGCTCCCAAGGTCGACACATGAGTGGGTGTGAGTGTGTGCGTGGGTGTGGGTGGCCGCCTCGTCAGCCGCTGCAGCCGAGTGGGTGTGGGTGCGTTGGGGAAGGCCGGGAGCTGGAAGGACGACACCATCGTGGCCACGCAAGACAGGAGGGGGAAGAGGGGCAGGGAGATGGCCGGCATCGCTGCTGGTGGCCACATCGCTCAGATTAACACTATGACCACCTCATCGGCACTGCAGGCGGCCCTGGCGCGTCTGTTTCAGCGCAGATCTGTCGTGCTGACAAATGCGAGCTCAGCGTTTGCTCAGCGTCTGCGAGCTAAGCAAGCAGAGGGAGCGTCCTCTCTTTTCCCTCCAAGATCTTGTCCTCAGGACAGCGAAATGAATGGAAATCTGTCTGAAGTTGAAGCGGCAATCTCCGTCCTTTCTTCATTTCACAGCAGCGATGCCGCTGCAAAGGCAATCGCCACTCTTGACGGTAGGGTACGGTACGCATCACAGTACAGCACAGCACACTACTCACGACCTTCCCTCACAAGTCAGTCGCTGATCGATCTGTGTATGTGATGGATTCATTGCATCCATCAGCCTTCAAGAGATCTCCTCCCGAGTCCACCTGGCGGCCGTGCATGGAGTGGTTCCTCTCGCCAACTGGGCCGATCGCTCTGCGGTTCTGGGCCGTCAAGGCCCTTATGGAAGTGCTCCCACGGCTGTACACCGGCAGCCGCCACGGCATCATTCCCCTGCTGCTGCAGTACCTGCAGACACAGTGTGGCGGCGACGGCAGAATGGACGAGTCTACCATGGTCAACCAGGCCTGTGTCTTGTACGTCAAGCTGATGCGTGTCGAGTACCCTGAGAGGTGGGGATCCGCCGTAGACGACATGCTCCAGCTGGGGGCAAGGGGGCTGCGGGGCGGCGAGATCTGCGCCAAGCTGCTGGTGGTGGTGGATGAGGAGATCGTCAGCGACGAGCTGCACCCCACTCAGGAGGAGAGGCAGCGCAGCAGCCACGTCAAGGCCGCCATGCGAGCCAACGACATAGCCAAGATCGTCTCGTGGTGCTACGAGCTGCTCCGGCAGCCCCCCTCCCCCCCACTGGCGCCGCTGCACCTCACCTGCCTCAAGGTGCTGGGGCTCTACTTCCCATGGATCGACCTGAGCGCCATCGTCAACCCCTCCATGCCACTGCTGGCCCTGCTTCTGGCGAGAGTGCGGCAGAGTGCTGAGGGAGCGGGGGAAAAGGGTGAGTCTCAGTGTGGTGTATGGGATGGCGAGACGGCCGCAGAGGCGTGTGACGCCATCAGCGCGGTGAGGGGGCGGGTGGGCACACAGATCAGATCCAGACAGACAGACAGAGCATTGGGTGGATGGATGGGTGGACTTCTGCACCGTACGGACATGCCACGCATCAATCAGGTGGTCAAGAAGAAGATGCCTGCCGCGAGCAAGCTGTCCCTGCTGACCGACGGGTCGCTGCAGCTGACCCCCACCATGGAGGGCGCCATTCACCGCCTGTGGCAGCGGCAGGGCCACCATCCACAGCAGCACTTGGAGTTGCTCGGGGGTCTGGGTGAGCTTTGCAACGCTGTGGGGGAGGAGGTGCTCGACTGTCTGGCGGCCATGCACAAAGACAACAATATCAATGCGGGATTCCAGGGGGTGACCGAGGTATCACCGACTGGGGAGGGGGAGGGAAAGGGGGAGAAGGGCCCATGTCACACAGCTCTGCTCTGATGTCGTTGTGTGTGGTCCGTTCATTCATTCCTTCTTCAGTGTTGGCAGCTGCTTGAGAGGATGGTCAACACGGCGAGGTAGGTAGGTGTTGTGACGGGAGGGTTTAGCAACCAAGCCATGCATGGTTTCTTCGTTCAGCTTTGTATTCGGCCACGAGTCGTCCCGTGTGAGCGAGTCTGTGGAGGCCTTCCTGTCCGACTTCGTCGGCAAGGTCAAGGCCCTCATGGCCATGGCGCAGCAGCAGCAGCAAGGGGCACCTACACTACAGCAGCAGACCAATCATGCCGTCAGTGTGGAGCAGCTGCACCCGCTCTTCCTGGGACTACTGAGGGGCATCGCACACAAGGTGGGTGTAGGCGGTGAATGTGGCGGGGAGACGGCGGGGCCATTAGCGTGAGGAATGTGTCTCCCTCTCTGTGTGTGTCTGAGTGTGTGTGTGTCAGGTGTCGTATCCACCATGGTATGACTTTTGCATTGCAGCTGATGACGACGACCGTCACCTCGAGTTCCTAAGATTCAGAAAGGTCGGTCAGTAAAGTGCACTGGGCGGGCACACAGTGGGCTCGTACACACACATATCCATCTATCCATCCATCCATCCATCGCATGTCGGCCTCTTGTCGCACCGCACAGGAGGTGACCAAGCTCTTCCAGCGCATTGCTACGGTAGGTACCACACACAACACAACAACAGCCATGCATCGATACATACGTGGCACTGCACTCTGTGTACCATTAATGCATTGCCTGCGTGTTGTGTGTCTGTGCAGTTAGACGAGATGTTGGTGTGGGAGTTCCTGCGAGCGGCCGTCGACGAGCTTTGTGCGGCCTTGAGTGCTCACACGGCAGCAGCAGGGACATCCTCACCTCCCCCTCTGCCATGGAATCGCGTGGAGGCCATCCTATACTTGCTCTTCGTGGCGGGAGAGAAGAACAGAGGTCAGTATACATGGCCGGCCACATGCGATGCGATGACCTCAGGTGGATGTGGTGGCGTGTGGTGCCATTCAGGCATCCCTCAGGCCCTCAAGGTCCCTCCAGAGAACGCCCCCCCACCACACCCCTCCCCCCACCCGCTGCGTGTCAGCCTCACCCGCATCTACAGCTGCCCTCCTCTGCTGGCCTTCCCACACCACGCCGTCCGCACACACGTCCTGGAGATGCTCGTCAGATACTCGGCATTCTTCCTCCCGCCCAAACGGGGCAGAGCAGAAGAAGGGTCATTCTTTCTGGTCGGCCTGCAGCTGCTGCTCGACGAGAGGGGGATCCGCAATGCCGACCAGAGGACGCCCCCCCTGGCTGCGTCGGTGCTGCAGAAGTACGTCAAGGCGCACCTCAATGGGGCGGTGGCTTACACGCAGCAGATCTATGAGGGCATCCGGCCGTTCCTGACTCTCCCCTATGTGCCGTTCACCGCATCAGAGGAGGGCCAACGGGCGGCGTGGGGTCTGCTGCACCCTGACGACCGCACCCACCTCTTCGAGACGCTCGGGCTGCTCATCGGCGGCCTCACGCGCAGCCTCACTGCTGGTGATGTGGATGCGGCCAAGCAGTCGTATCTTCAGAGTGCGATTGCCCCCTTGCTGGGCCCCATGAAGGATCCCCAGCTGGCTGCCGAGGCGCTGGCAGATAGGGAGGGACACGCGGAGTGGATCGCACGGGCCATACAGGCAAGTGGAGGGAGGCATCTTATCAACCCAGATGGATGGATGGATGGGTGGGTGTGTATGTGGGTGGTTGGGCGTGGTGTCTGCACAACAGGCGATGGGTTGCATTTCCAAAGGCTTCAGCAAACCAGTGCCGGTGCTAAACGAGGTGTGGCGGTCGGCCCTCGATGGCGTCACCACCGCCATGAAGCTCTTCGGCGGCTTCCCCCGTGTCCGCCGGTACTCGCTCTTCTTTTGCCGGCGGATGGTGACCCTCATGAGTGGGGGGCTCCTGATGTCCTCGCTGGCGTCGATGCTCACACTCTTCTACGCCCAGCACAATCTCGGCCTGGAGGAAATCAACGACCTGGCCATCTTCGTCGGCCACATTGCCGCCACGCTGGTCGGCGATCCCCAGGTGCCGGCTGAGGGATTCCTCGAGTGCGTCACGCCGGGGTGAGCGGGGCGGGCATACATACGCGGCTTTCTGTGTGTGTGTGTGAGAGAGGAAGAGAAAGAGAGAGAGAGAGAGAGGTGTCTGTGTGTTGCTGCTGCTGTTGGTGTCATTCATGTCATGGTGCAGGTTTTTCGACGTGCATTATCGTGTGTGGCAGCAGCTGCCTGACGGGTCGGCCGAGATGCGTCGAGAGAAGAGCGAGGTGCAGAGCCAGATGTTCCACACCTTCTACCTCATCGCCCAGAGGTCCCCACACACACTGCTCAAGCTGCTCGCCAAGGACAATGCCGACACAGACGCCACCCAGCAGCCCTTCCGCGACAGGTTCGTCCATCTGAGTGTGGAGGGCGCAGTGAATGTGCGGTCCGGGATGGGCCTGGTGTACCTGCTGCAAATGTGGTGCCTGCTGGTCGAGTGCCTCCTGCAGACATCGCCGCAGGAGACCCACCAGGTGGGTGGGGTGGACAGGACTCAATATATGTGTGTGCTGGTGGCCATTCGTGTGTGCTCTCCCTCCCTCTCTGTATGTGTCAGGTTTTGTCGGTTCTGCAGGAGAGTCTTTCCAGAGTGGTTCATGGCTTCGCTGAGGGCCTCTTCATGCTGGATACACAAGACCCAACTGACTTACGGGTGCGGGCAGTGCAGTGCAGTGCAGTGCAGTGCCCATGGTCTCTCTCTGGCTGCTGCCGTTGTTTGTCAGGCCCTGAATGAGATGTGTCGACTTTTCCGCACTTTGGTGTGTCCGTCTGGCAGCTTTGCCGCCCTCTCAGCGTCACAGCAGGGTCACCTGAAGGCCATGATGCACTCAGGCATCAGGTCAGCACTCAGGGGGAAGTTGCAGGGCGACAAATCGTGCCAGGCGATGGCTGACAATCTCGTTCAAGTCAGTTGACACAGACACACAGAGACACACACACACAATGAGATTCCGCGTGTGTGGATGTGTTGGTGCAGGCGCTCCATTCGCCACCAGGCCAATCGGCTGCCGTGCGTGACACATTTAGGAGTGCGATTAGGGAGGTCCGGCAGTCGCAGCCAACATGACAGGCAGACAGCCCCGTGTGTGTGCGCAGCAGCGAGTCCATCCATTGCTGTGTGTGAATATGGGACGGTTCACTGACTTACGGACAGCACGTGCACAGCCATCCATGCAGCCGTTGGTTCACTTAAGGTCTGGTAAGAGCAGCTGATCCAATGATCGCTGGCGCCAGTAGCTGTGGAGGGATGTGGTCCGCACCTCCTCCAGTGGAATGGCGCCCTTAGACAGTGCAAATCTTGTCTTTATCCGCAGATAGGGAGGGGATATGCGCACAGGGGGCTCTTCTGCCATCCTCTGGAACACATGGAAACCAGACAAGCTGGTCCCTGCCGCAACGGGAGGGCTCAGCACTTCATTGAGCTCATATCTGAGACAAGACACAACGAAATGCATGTCCATACACAAGACACAGCTGCCTGCCTGTCTGTCTGTCTGTCCCCCTCTTCTTGCCTGCCGTAGAGCTGGTTCGTCGTGGGTATGTATGCAGGATTCGTATAGATGCTGTGACACCTGGCAATGCAAGCAGATTCACACCACAATGAAGGTCTGTTTCTATCAAGAGAGACAATATACCATTTCAAGAAGGGCGTTTGGTCCAGCGGAGGGAACTCACAAACTTCAGAAAGCGGTTCTGTGTGGATCCGCCAGTGCGTGCTTGCCCTCGACCTCATGGACATCCGGGGTTTCGGCGTGGCAACACCATTCACGATACGAATGGAAGGGCGGCCCACTTCGTGGCTCTTCCCCTGAAGCGCAGGAGTCGATTGGCTTGGCCTGAGGGTGCCCTCCTTCATTTCGCGGCTGGTGGGGCCCGCTCGCTTCCTTCCCAGACTGATGCGTGTGCCAGGGGTGGCGATGCTCGGGATAGAAGGGAGGTTTGGGTCTGAGGGCTGTTCGGAACGCAGCCCTGCGCCGCGAACCAGCTCTGCAAACGCACACGGCAGGCACACATGTGTGCACATGTGTGTACTGCTTACTTGAGAAGCCAGCCCTCGTTTTGCACGTGACTTTGCTTCCATACTCCCAACTGGATGGGACGGGATAGCGCAAAAGCTGGGCGCTGCTGAAGCTGTTTCTGAGCAATGCAGCCGTTTTCCCACCGGAGGGGTCAGCCGCAGAAGCGTACAATCGCATCGGGGGAAAAAAGAAAGGGGGGAAACTCGCGAGCTCGAGTTGCGGGCATTTACATCTTGGCTGGGGAGTTCCTGACTCATTGCTCCCCCCCTCCCCAACCCCACTCCATGCACACACGGCGGCCCGGCCGAACGACACGTCTGCTGCGCGAAGTGGTTGAAGACCCGTTTGCAGGCGAGAGGTCGAGACGAGACGCTGCCCGCCCTGAGTGTGTGGTTCGAGGCGCATACGTAATTACGTTTGGATGGGCATTCCTGAATGACCATGCATCATGAAGGGCTGGACGGATGCGTACCGGCACAGGGTGCTGGAGCTCTGCTCAAGACACAAGCGCGCGCTGGCGTCATCAGGGCTCACACAGGGTTGGTAAGATGCACGTGCAATCGGCCTAGCTTATCGAGCGATTCAGAGCGGCCCCGTTGCCGAGCTGACATCAGCAGGCCCCCTTAGCACAGGTGGAAAGCACTGAAGGCAAACCAGACAGCAACCAGCAACCAGACAGCAACCAGCACCCGTTCCTTTGTGTATGTGTCAGATTCTAACGAAGGGGGAATGTCGGGGGAGCTTCTTCCAGCTCGTGCACAAGGAAGGCCTACTGCAGGACGTAAGCATAGGAGAAAAGCCTATCAAGTGCTACTCTTCGCACACTGTGTGTCACTCCAGGGAGATGTAGTTGCGGATTTTGGCGCAGGAAAGGGTATGCCACTACATGTGACGACGCTGATCTTTCCAAAAATCACGGCGAGTAAGGAATATCGAAAGAGTTGGCACCTCATCAATGTCGTATTATGCTGTCAGATGGCAAAAAGTTAATCCACAAGTGTACCTGCTGTCACTTCGCCGCACGACTGTCTTTCTTGAACAGCTGTCGGCTTTAAAGGTACGTCCCCATGCATTTTTGTGCGGATGCATTTGTATGTCTCACATATGTATCAATATCTTGCGTCGTGCCTCAGCCTTTTCAAGGCAAGGCACATATTGCAATCGGCTTGATGGACTTCACTCAGCTTGTGGACGGAGTCAATGGCGTGAACGTACTTTACATATACGACAAAGCGTTCGAACCTGTGCGGCACCAGTGATGGATACACCCGGATACATCCCGTAGAAACAGAAGTCAACTCTTCTTTTCTCTTCTCTTTGGCTTCATACAGGTTGTGTAAGGCTGTGGCTTGCGCTCTCACCGTCAGAATTATTGTTATTTGGCAAGGTGAGTTCACGGACTAATACCCAATCGTGTCTCTCTATATGCATGAAGACATGTCGCTTTTGCAGTCTGACGTTTCAAAGTCCCAGCACCGCCTCATAGAAGATACAGCGTGTGTACGAGGAATGTTGTAGGGTACCTGAAACGACATCAATCATGAGTGCCGAGCCCCATGTGTGTGTCGTCGGGAAAGTGCCAGAGCTCCCGAGCCGGCATGGTACGCTGCGCCCTATCAGCCCTCACCACAGATAGCAGCATTAGGAGCAGCTGATGATAGCCTGCCGGTGGTGGCTTTCCTACACACCAACGTGGTCACCTCTCTTAAACACCCATCCCCCGAGACACACCCTGGTTCTCTTATTTCTACCCCTTTGACGTCCGACACCAAGACGTCACCCGCCTTGTGATGTCCGGCATGGCCCGCTACATCCAGTCAACCAATCTTAACGACAGCTACATGTTTTCCAACCAAACAGCGATCTCTACATGGGCAGTGGACAACCTAGCGATCCACATGCACGACACAGTTCAGTTTCGCGACCACTCTTTTGAGTGCCGCATGATGGAACCGACGCACCCTTTGTAAAGCGTCTGATGGCGTTCGCAGCGGTGGAAGGAGTACAGTTCTCGGCAGCCTTTTGCGGCATTTTCTGGCTGAAATCTCAAGGCCTCATGCCTGAGCTGACCTTCTCGAATGAGTTGGTAAGCCGAGACGAGGCTCTCCACACAAGGTTTGCTTGTCAGCTGTTTGCAACAGGAAGTCTTTAAAAGGTCGACACCAGTCAATTTCCACTATCGCCGCGACAACGCCGAGTTCGTCAACGACATCGACATTAACAAGTGCTTGTCCCGGGAGCTGGTAGTGAAGATGCCTGACAATGACAAGGCCCGCCACTTCTGTCGTCCCATCATGCGGTGCAAGCGGTGCGGCCGCTTTTAGCGACCCTTCTCATTTAACATCCACGAGCTCATCCTGAACGTCTCGGTTGAGTGCTCGTTTTCCGTCAGATACAATACGAGAAGGAGGCGGCAACGAGCTCTCTCGAAAGCCGTTCATCCCTTCGAAGAGCTGCTGCAGTGGCGGTGTGAAGCGGCCACGCGAGTGTAGCCGGTGCCACCAGTCGGGTCACTTTCGAGAGATGTGCCCAGCTTACTGCGTCACAGTTTCCAACATAAGCTGAGGACGTCAGAGGACGAACATAGCTTCAACTCTCTGCTTCTCTTCCTTTCCCTCCCCCTCCTCGTCCCCCTCCAATATTTGTCCCCCTCGCTGTCTGTCTGCGTCTTTGATGGTGTGCCATTGATTGCTTGCGTCATTGCTGCTGTTTCTGTACCTCACGGTATTCCACGATGGATCAGCGGGTCTGGCCACGGGCCCCTCTCAAGGAGCCGTGGCACGACATGATGATAGAGTACATGCTCAAGTCGCTGCTGATAGACCTCCTGCAGACGGTGCTTGACCACCCTGACTGGCTGATTGAAGCGGCTGCCCTTCGCTTAAAGGGGAAGAACGCTATGTGGTCCAGTCAGATCAAGCGCAGTATCATCGGTCTCATGCAGCCCACCATGGTGTCGGTGGTCAACTTCCCTCTGGCGAGCCGATGAATGTATGAGGGAAGGGATGGAATGAGGGGATGGCTGTCTGACAGTGCAGATGGCTGTGATAGTGTAGATGGTTGTGAGCGAGTGGGTGAGTTTATTGAGGACGGAGTGAATGGATTTGTGACGCCATTCATGTATGCTTGAAGTCGGGAAATGCCATAGGCATCATCGACTATATACGGCGGGGCACATGGCTCAGCAAGTTCCCGAGGAGCGAGCAAGACATAATGATAAATAACAATGCAGAAAAGGTGCGTTCGTCATTCATGGCCTTCACACATACGGGCCGTTTCGGTTTGTGCTTTGTGTTGTGGCTTATAGGGTGGCTCGATCCTGAAAAATCTGATGGACCACCTCCACAACTGTTGCCGGACCCTCGGGGTCAAGGACGACCACAGATGTACCCACGTGTGAAAGTACAATTGGCTCTGCGAGATCCGGAAGAGGCTGATGGCCACATCCGACAGAGCGCGTACGAGCAAGATCAGCATCATCGAGCTGGTAAGAGCGGGCGAGGCAGAATCTGTGTGCGCATTTGGCTCATGGGGACATTACTGTGTGCGCGTGTTTGTGTTTGTCGAAGGCACAGGCAATCGTACCAGATGAGTTAGAGGGTGTTAACCCATTGCGGCTGCAGCAGATCCTTTAGAACGTGCGGCGTCTCTTCAACGTCCACACTCGTCGCATCGAAGGTGACGCCACACTAGGTGATACCAATACCTTCGGCAAGTTGAAGACATGCTGTTTCAAAATAAGCAGCTATCTACCCGTCGAGAAGTAAGTTGGTATGACTTAAACGTTCTCGCTGCACTGAACCGTCGAGTAAGCGTGGGGATCTCATCTGTGTATTTATGTGGATACGTATCGATTTCCTTAGTGCAGTTTCTGAACAGGTTTGATGGTGTTGTCCGCATGCAAGAGCTCCTGCAACCACAGTGTCATCCCCTCGACTGCTTTGTGTGTCACGCCGCGTTGATCGCGCTGGGAATGAAGCAGTGGTATCAGCTGATGTGTCCGAACGCGTATTTGGGAATGAAGCAGTGGTATCAGCTGATGTGTCCGAACGCGTATTTGGGATACATGGCGGAGCAGGAGCGCATGCTTCGGGCGGGTGTCGAGGGAACAGGCCAATCGTGTTCGACAACATTCTGCGGCCCAATAGATGGATACTTAATCGTCGCTCCTTTTACTCAACTGCAAGCGCCTTACAATACTCAGCAGCGTAAGTGGGATGAAGTGGTGTGATTCAAAGAATTCACTCGTTAAACTTTCGCTTGTGTCTCGTTTATGTGCGCGGCTTTCTTATCGATTCGCGACTGGATGAATGGCTGCTGACTGAAGAGGCGACAACCATGAATACCACAGAAGACGCTGCGCGTCTCCCAGCTGCAATTTTGCCACCACAGCCACAGCCCGCAGCGACAGCAGCTGCTCCTGCAGTAGTGCCTGCTATCCAACTTTCTCAAGGTCAAGTTTGAGAAACAAAAAAAAAACAGAAAAAAACATGTCTCTACGAGTTTGTGATGTATTCTTGGTCTCTCAGGGATAGCCGCTGCCAGAGTTGGCGCTCGGATGGTCACAGATCAACATACATCTCAACGTAAGCTAGCTTTGGCAGAGGATCGCCAATGCGCCCTACCAGGCCGCCGCAGCTTGACATGTCAACCGATCGCAGCAGCCGGACAAGCCTCAGCAGCAACAGGACGAACGGACAGCACACATGAAGCCGGCGGGGCAGCGTGAGCGAACACACTGGGGAACAGAACGTAAGGTAAGCATACTTACATACCGAAACGACGCGAGCGGGGCCACGACCTGTTCATGCAGGTGTTGCACTGAAAGTGGAAGCCGGAGTTTGACGAGTCGAGTGACGCCGTCTATGACTTTCCGGCTGTCTGCGACCATCTGGACTCTGTCCGCATCGCTCGTCGAATGCCAGTGCTGACCGACGACGAGAAAGAGGCCATTGTCATCAACGCCCTGCCCAAGTTGTATGTCGAGGTGCGTAAGCGAGTCAGCCTGGCCTAGGAGCTGACCTGGGACAGCCTGGTGGAGATGTGCTCGCTGGGAGACGCGCTGCGCAATGGGAGCGACAAGCTTGAGGGCGTCCACAAGAACGACCAGGTCTTCACAGCGCAGCAGGCGACCGTGAAGGTCAACAAGGGCGGGCAGGGCCAGGGCAGGGGCAGGGTGTGCTTGGGGTGCGGCAGCACCGAGCACATCATCAAGGACTGCCCCCAGAAGCGCCCTGACAACCGCAATAGCATCAAGTACGAGAAGATCATACATGGTGTGGCATCATCAACCCTGAAGAAGAAAAACGGGCTCCATGTAAACCTCTCTGTTCGTTTACAGTGTCTCATCCGATGGCGAGCGGTGGGTGAAAGAAAACCGGCCAGGTTAAGTACGACCGTCTCAACCTGCTTAAAGCTCTCTCCGCTAGGCCTCTGCACGATCAAGTGCGCCATCTGCAGCAACTCAAGGATGAGGCCATCACAGCCACGGCGGTTGAAGGGAAGTGTTTGATATCCTGTTTGTATCCATGGCTCTACAAGTAGACATCCTCGTGAGCTGTAGATCAAAATTGGACAGCCGCCCATACCATTGTTGCATCCATCCATCCATTTGTGCATGCTGGGAGACCTTCCCTACCTGCATGCTGAGAGACCTTCCCAACCGTCAGTCACAGATCATTCACTGATGGCGATCGAGTCAATTCAATTACTGATGGGCACCACAGAATTCATAGAACATGGCATGGCATGGCACATGTACCATGGACGGACGGATGGATGGACGGACGCATTCATTTCATGGATGGACATTGAAAGCATGAAGTGACGTCTCTCAGAATTGTCTGATTGTCATGAACGGACGGACCTACATTAAAATCACGACACACATGCAATGCACATGGTCACGCACACAGCACACACATATCATACACACGAGTCGTGACACGACACACAGCACAACACGACACGAACACTCATCAGGTAGCAGAGAGGGAATGACATGACGGCCCTTTATGATGACGGACCTCTCTCTGGTCACTCACTCACGGACACGCACACAGACACATGCACACGTACACGTACAAGTTCGCGCACACACAAATACCACTCACCACACATGGATGGATGGACGGATGCATCAATCAGCCAGCTTCGTCTGCTGTACCACAGGTAGGTAGTCAGTCAGTCACTTTCATGCACATAAGAAATAGGTAGGAGCATGCATGCACACACACACAGGATGGATGGATGGATCGATGGATGGATGGATGGAAAATCAGCCGCACAAAGCGGCACACGAATCGACAGCCTTCCCCACCCACCCACCCACCCACACCACACGCAGACCGCCTCCTGCCTGAATGCCGCCATTGATTGATTGCGCATACATATCGCGAGTGAGTCCATGCATTATGTTGACAGAGCCGATAGCCCGAGACTGGGTCCATTCGGACCCCCGCCAGCCGTGTCCAGGTGCGAGAAGATCTCGTTGACCACTTGGCCAGTCTGGGATGGGACGAAGGATGGGACCAGACGCGTGAGAGGCTCTTTGAGCAGCGTCCTCTGCTTGTCGTCGGCTTGCGTGTAGAGGAAGGATAGTAGACGCACCAAGCCAATCGTGTGGCCCTCAGGATGACCTGCACATCCAATCCACACAGGAGCGCACAGCCACAGTCGCAACCTACGCCACCTGGTCCTTCCTGTGCGGTGCGCGTGAGTGGTCCATCGATCGTACTTACCGTGATCAGCCCGACTGAGCTGTTCGAGTGCCTCCTGGGGTCTCTCGTTGATGCACACCTGCACGATCGCCTGCAGCACGCCGCCACCGATCGTCTGCCCGTATGACAAAAGTGTCGACCTGACACACAACACAGCACACACCGGTCGTGGGAATAAGGCGCTCCACGAAGGCACGGATGTGTCACATTCGATTGGTGCCTGAGTGCCTACTTGACTGTTTGCGGGGTGTCGGGGTCGGTCACTGGAGGCAGGCGCTCGGTGAGGATGCGCAGAGAGCGAACTCCACCCTGCACACGGACGGCATACCAACCATCATGCGCATCAGGGGCGGCCTCCCTGTGTGAGTGGTGGCGTGTTGTCTTGAGCGTACCTTGTGGTGCAGCAGCGCCGCCAGCGTCTGTCTGTCGACGCCCTCGAGCATCCGACCAAGCAGACAACAGCACCAATCCCAACCATCCTGAGCACACACACCACAAGACGACAGCAAAGAGACATTTCTGGTGTCCAAAAGCAAGAGGGCATGAACATGCAGCTGGCTGTGGTGAGAGTGTGCCCAAGCTTCGGCCCCCTGCCGTCCTTTCGCTCAGATCAGGCAGAGGTTCCTTGCAGAGGCGCAAAGGCTGTCTACGCGTGTCACTGGCGGAGAACATTTCGATCAAAACTCGCGAAATCACTCCGTGGCAATGGACCGCGAACCAACATACCAAGGACTGCCTGACCTACTCTAGTCTACCTCCTTGCCGCTAGATTCCTCCCGGTGTCTGCCTGTCTCACCCACCTCATCGGGCGTGGAGAGTCGCTGCATGGCTTTGAGGGACGCGTCGGCCAGCTGCGCGAGCGCGGGGAGCTTGGGGGGCGGTGGGGGTGGCGGGGGAGGGGGCATGGGCATGTCGGGTCTCTCCCTGGCTGCCGCTGCTGCTGGCGGTGCTTTTGGGGCCGCCTGGCTCGTGTCGAGCGATGCCATGCACTCGCGCAAGAATGAGGGCGTCCGAACCACCATCTACACACACACAGCCACCCATGGGCAAAGTACACCAAAGCAGATGTGTGTGCTGCTGTGTGGGTGTACTCACCTGGAGCACGTATGCAAGTGCAGGTTTGACATTGTCTTGGTCCCGCAAGTCGTCCACCAGGTGGCCCAGCAGCCGCCCCACCAGCCGCTGACCCTTGCCGATGCGGAGAATCTTCTCCAGCAACCACTCGGCCTTGCTGCCCGTGCCAACAGTGTCGATTGACGATGCGCGCACCGGCGCAGCCGGCCCCTCCCCGCCCTCCTGCTCGGACGGTGTCTCGCTCTCCTGACGGACACCCATCGATGCGTGTGTATGCAGGCGGGGGGAGTGGGTGTGTTGGCTCACCCTTGATGGTGCTGTGAGTCCGTTGATACGACCCTCGTCTGAGTCGAGTTGGCCGTCTTCGGTTCGCAGTGATCTCCCGGTGGCCCAGCCGTACAGACAGCTGATCGCCTTCCTGTGAGGGTGCATGGATGGCAAAAATGATCGGAGGCAAAGTTTTTTTTGGTTGACGCATTTCATACCTCTTGTCGGTGTTGAGTCGGTCGACTTGTGGGGTGTTGAATGCGGGCGTCTCCCTGATTTTCTCGTCGATCCTCTCAATGTGCATCAGAGTGTCGTAGCCCTCCTCCACACACCGAGACACAAACCGACGCAGCTTGCCCTCTGACACGCCATGGGTGCGGATCTGAACACACCACACACCATCGATGCGCCATTGGCCATCCTCAACTCGCTCTTCCCTTACCATAGCCAGGATCTCGGCACACGTCTGCGGTGCCTTGGACGGCATTCTCTCGTCGACAACAGGCGACCCGTTGGTCCGCCCCTCCGGCCCACCGACGTGACCGAACCCCTGGCCAGCCCCCACACCCGGCGCGAGCTGGATGATCTGCCGCGGGTGACGCACGGTGGCGTAGTTGCGGCCGCCGAACCGACGATGGAAGTCGTCCTCTTCCTCGTGATCCACATGCACATGCGGGCTTCGAGAAACATCCAGACACACAAAAGAGGGGAGTGACGCATGAGATACACAGAGTGGTGGTGGGGGCCTTTGGGAGTGATGTACCTGTCTTCGGGTGGCTTCTCTTCGCGCGGCTCATGTGGCTCGCCCTCGTGCTCCTCCGGTGTTTCGGTGCCGCGTGTGACGGCCTCTGCAGCTGGGGAGCCGACGGCAGGTACCTCGTCATCGGAGCCTGCGTGGCTGGGGTGGATCTCTGATGGGTGTGGCGAGGCTGTGGACGGGCGAGGTGTGTGCTGGAAGACGAAGCGGCCGCTGGGCAGCTGTACTGAGGGATTCCGGGAGGTCTGATGGACACGAAGGGAAACAAGCAAACAGACGTTGTCTCATTGTCATTATCTGGCAGCAGCTGGTATCCGTTTCTGTTTCTTCTAGCCTTACGAGGTTGAGGAAGGTCCTGAGAATGAAGTCGATCTCCCGCCGTCTCATCAGCTGCCGCGCGCCCGCATCAGGAGGCATCTCCTTCTGCACACACACACACACACACACAGATGCACCAACCGTGATCCCCTGTCTGTGCCTTGTCACTCTCACCCGTGACCACGGTGCAGGGAAGTCGATCTGTCCCTTGACGATGAGCTCCTTGTGTGTCTTGGTAAGCGGGAAGATACGGTGAGGCCGTCTGGGCGGCACGGGGCCGCCAGTGGCAGCCCACTGAACCCCCGCGTGATACTCATCCTCCATTGGAGGGGGAGGGGGCGGGGGTGGGGGAAACACTGGCGAACCTGGCACCACAAACATCCCACAAGCACGAGGCACACAGGCAGGTGCGTGCGTCTGCAACGACATTTTTGTGTTGTCTCCCTCACCGGCAAATCCGCCCATGTTCATGTTCATGTTCAGTTGCCGGGCGGTTTTGCCCATCAGTTCGAACCCATCCGCCGATGGGTGTGGCAGTATGCCGGGCGGCCGGCCCATCAGTCCGAACCCAGGAGGGGGCGGAGGTGGGGGAGGCGCCCCGGGGAAGCCCCTCGGGCCACTTGTCGGCGTCTTGCCCACACGCTGAGGGCCAGGCCCGCCACCGAACGGCGGCAACCCGGCGTGCGGCCCTCGCCCCCCTTGTGGTGGCATCCTCTGCGGCTGCTGCTGCTGCATGCCGATTTGGTCGCTGTGCCGTCTGTCTTGCTGCAGCAGCTGGAGGATGGGGTTCGTCTGCTGGGAGGAGGGCTCGGGGGGAGGTGGCGGGCTCATGCCGCTGGGTGGTATGGGGCGTGACGCCGCAGGGACCGAGTGGCGGCCGACATGATTGGTGCCCCCGCCCGATGCGCCGAGAGCTCTCATGAGGTCCTCCACCTGGTTGACGTCAAGCTGGATGGTGCCCTCCCCAGTCCCCCTGGCGCGATGGACCAGCGACTGGAGCATGTTGATCTGCTCGCCACCAGGGCCCGGACCGCCAGGCCCCCTGTCCGCCGGGGAAGACACCTCGCCTTCTCCCCTGCTGCCTGTCGCCGACGTGTCGGAGCTCCGCGGTCCTAGCATAAACGGTGGGTTGGGCACGGCTGACGCGGGAGGGGGCGGGGGGCGGCTGCCCACCGGCTGCTGCATGCCGTGAAGGGCATCCCCGAGCAGCCCGCCGCCCTCAGGGGGCATGAAGGGCCGGTCCACCGATGGAGGAGACGAGACGAAAGGAAGGGGAGGTCGTTGCTGGCCGGGCTGGGAGTCGCTCGGCAGGTTGAACAGACCTGTGGTGGATCGCGCCTCGCGTGTGATATCTGTCTCCTGGAAGAGGGGGTGACGGGACTCGGGTGACGGACTGGCGAACGGCAGATGCGCCGGCTCGAGGGCAGGGAAGGGCGGCTGGTCGGCTGAGGGGAAGGGGGGAAAGAGGGATGGCTCCCCAGCAGGTGGGAGAGGTTCCGGTGTGGCGTGGGGCATCGACGGGACGCGAGCAGGGCCAGCACCAACCGAGCCGCCCTCAGCTGCCGCCGGCCAAGACCCAAGCCTTGTCGGCGGCTGCTCGCCTCTCGCCTCCATCATGACAGCAGGCAGCCCGGATCCGCCCAGTGGGCTCATGGCGCCGAAGAACGGGCTGATAGGAGCCGGCCCTGACCCCTCCCTCTTCTCCTGCGTGCCAGGCGACCAGTTGATCTCGTGGATGGACCCCTGGTTGGCCGCCTGGCTCCACCCCGCCCCCCAATTCTCGCCGTCAGAGCCCTCATTCGGCGGGTTGGTGGGGGAAGGGCTCGTCGTGTGCTCGGCGAGTGACGGCAGCATCTGCCTGATGTTCATGCCGATGCTGAGGGCGCTGGGGGGCGAGGTGCCGGGGGGAGGGGACGTCGATGGCGACGCGAGCTGGCCGCCGTCTGCCCGTGGTTGCCGCCTCTGGAAGGGGTCGGCATCGGGCACATGTGGGGGGCTCGGCGCGCTTGAGGGAGT
The DNA here is from genome assembly GCA_001179505.1 of Vitrella brassicaformis. Taxonomy (NCBI): domain Eukaryota; family Vitrellaceae; genus Vitrella; species Vitrella brassicaformis. The sequence continues at coordinate 41,138 of CDMY01000432.1, read as the reverse complement.
GGCAGTCAGCTCCAGCAGAGAGTGCCCTCCCCCGCGAGACGCCCGCAAGCTGCTCAGGTCGGGCAGCAAGTCCTCCTTTCTCTGCTGTGGCTGCGGCTGATCATCCCGCCTGTTGGCCGCAACTGTGGCTGCCTTGGCAAAGAGGAATTGACGGAGGCCCTCCGGGGGTGGCGAAGCGGGGCTGCTGAGGGATCTGGCGTCCCCATTGGGGGGCGATGAGAGAGCAGTGGGGCCGGGGGAGGGCAGCGGGGCATCAGGGGGGCCAAGACCGGTATCGCGGCGGTAGTCGGACACATCCAGAGAGTGACGCTGACGAGGACAAATCACACAGAAGGAGGTGGGGGAGCCATATGAATGGCTTGAGTGCTGGGTGCTATGCTGCCACTTACGGGCTGCACTGCGAATGGCGAGGGCTGCATCCGATCTGGGAGGGACTCCGGTGAGCCAAGTGGGAGTAGGGTCGCTGACACAAGCAGACGAAGAGTCAATCAGATGTATCACGCGATGGACTGACTCTCACTCTCTACCTGATTGGGTTCTTTGTGTGCGACCCTCTCCCGCATGGAAGTGATGTCGGAACTCCTCGATCCGGTCAATCTCCGCAGCCGACGCAGCCCAATCGTCTCCTGCAGGCAGACAGACAGACAGTCAAACCACTCAGACAGACCATTATCTCATCCCTTCCGGCTCTTACTGATGGGTCCCGAGTCGCCGAACGTCTCGTCGTTAGCGGCATCGATCTCCTCGGCTCCATCATCTGCTTCTCCCCGTCCGTTGATGCCGTTGTCGGGCATCCCGCTGTCCGTGGGTGTCCTGTTAGAGCTGTCATCGAGAAGCGGTGACCAGGTGTCATATTGAGGCGAAGGCGTTGGCATACGGTCCACCATCAGTCTGTGCCACGTCGGGGGGAGGCAAACAGCCTCATCAATCAAGCGGTTTGGCGATAGACGAGAGAAGGAAGGTGAGTCAGAACGAACAGTTAAGGAGTGAGGTGACGGTATATATAAGGAGAAACTGAGGTCTTGAAGAGCCAGACGGAGCTAGACGACGTGTTTGAAAAGTGCGAGCTACACGACAGCTTAGCTCGCGTTTCCCTCTCCGTCTTTCCCTTCTCCACTCTCCCATCCCCTTTTTCCCCTTGCAGAGGCCCCCTTACGCCCCCCGTCTGTAAAGAAGCAAGCCATGGCGGACGAAGGGGTCAGCATCAAGGTGGCCGTGAGGGTCAGGCCCTTCAACAACAGAGAGAAGGAGCTCAAGGACACCTGCATTATCGAAATGATCGGTAACGAATGAGAAGGACACGCAGGGCCCTGATTCAGTCAGTCGGCCATACCCTGATTCTCTGCGTGTGTGTATCGTGTGCGTGTGTGCGTGTGTGTGCAGGGCAGACGACGTTCATCGCTGACCCGACCAAGCCCGATGCCGAGCCCAAGAAGTTCGATTTCGACTTCTCTTACTGGAGCCACAATCCCTCAGACCCCACCTTCGCCACACAGGAAACCATCTAGTCAGTCACATCCACACGACAAGACAAGAGGCCGGGAATACCTGTGGGTGTATTGTGTGTCTTTGTGTCTCATACGTCTGGTTGCAGCAAGGACCAGGGCGAGATGCTCCTCAAGAACTCGATGGAAGGCTTCAACAGCTGCCTCTTCGCATACGGGTGAGAGACACGTACAGAGAGGGAGACACAGATATGCAGACAGACAGACAGGCAGACAGGCAGACTGATGTTTCCTGCTTGCTCCCTTAAGGCAAACGGGTTCGGGCAAGAGCCACTCAGTGATCGGGACGCCGACAGACAAGGGACTGCTGCCACGAGTAAACAGCAACCGACTCGAGATGCGGACCTTGTGGAAGGAAGGGATTCTGGTCTCTGTGTCGCTTTCAGGTGTGCGAAGGGCTGTTCAAGATCATCGAGGAGGGGAAGAAGAGCGGCACAGTGGGCAAAGACCAAATACACACACGGGGGGCGAGACGATCGATCGTGTAATTGGCTTGCAGGCAGAGTATCAGGTGCTCATCAGCTTTCTGGAAATCTACAACGAGCGCATCAAAGGTGGCAAAGACAACGAACTACGCAAAGAGGGAAAGAAAGATGGAACTGTTTTCTCTCTGTTTTTGGTATGCATGAATGTATGATAAGATTTGCTGCTGCCGCCGACCAAGGAGGAGGCCAAGGCGCTGGAGATCCGCCAGCACCCACAATTGGGCGTCTACATCCCCGGACTCACCGAATCAGCCGCCGTCTCATTCCACGTAACTGACTGACACGGCTGGCATATGTCTATCTGTCTGTGCGCATCGCATGGATGGAATGCAGGATGTGGAGCAGCTGCTCGATTTCGGCAACAAGAACCGCACCATCGGGTCCACCAACATGAACGCCGTCTCGTCTCGATCCCACGGCGTGTTCGTTGTCAAATTCCTGCAAGTCAGTAGGACACGTTAATGCGGTGCCAGTTGGGGAACAGACGAAGGTGTGTGCGGCATCTTTATCGGTTGTCACTGACAGACGATGGTCGAGGACGGCTCCAAGAAGCAACGCCGCTCGCAGATGAACCTGGTCGACCTGGCGGGCAGCGAGAGACAAAAGAAAACAGGTCAAGTGATCCATGTGTATCTGTGTGGTCAAGACACCATTTGTCTGCCTGCGTGCCTGCGTGCCTGTGTGTGTGTGCAGGCGCTGAGGGTGACCGTCTGAAGGAGGGTGCCGCCATCAACCAGTCGCTGTCCAACCTGGGAACTGTCATTTCGGGACTCGCAGAGAAAGCAGGAGGTCATCCAGTCGGCACCAATGCGTTTGGCTACATAGACATGCATATGGCGTTGCACGTATGTGCTGTGTGTCAGGGAAGAAGGGCGCTCACGTGCCTTTCCGTAACTCCAAGCTGACATACCTTCTCAGGTGCTTTGCCGAACGAGACACACACACACACATACACACATTTGCTTCCCTGTGTGTCAGCGACTCGTTGAGCGGCAACTCCAAGACGGTGATGATAGCTGCGCTGTCGCCGGCCAAGTCCAACTACGAGGAGACCCTCTCCACTCTCAGGTTCGCCGCCACGTGCAAGAAAGTCAAGACACACGCCAAGAAGAACGAGGAGTCGGATGAGAAGATCGTCGCCTCGCTGCAAAAAGAGATCGAAAAGTAAGTATGTATGCTGGGCGACTTCACGCGCTGACCTTGTGGATGTGTGTGTGTCTTTATGTGTGTGTGCGTGTGTGTGTCCGTTGTCAGGCTGAAGCTGCAGCTCATGTCTGGTGCTGGTGGCGGCATAGCCTCGGATGAAATCAAGAGACAGCTGGCGGAAAGGTTGGCGAGGCGCCTGACCTTCTGTCTGTGTTCTGATGTGTGCGCGTGTGTGTGTGTGTGTGTGTGTCAGAGAGGACCTGGTGAACCACTACAAGACCTCATGGGAAGAAATGGTATCAATGCAGAGACGGGCAGCGAGTGAGCACGACGTCCGTTGTGTTTGTGTGGTGGTGCCTCAGATGCGCAAGACCCAGGAGATGAACCGCATCCGTGAAGAAGCCATGCGACAAATGGGACTCCACTCTGCAGATATCGGTAGTGTGTTTGATGTGGAGAAGGAGTGCCCCTACCTCCTCAACATCTCTGATGACCCCATGCTCTCCGGTGCGCCTGCCTGTCTGCCTGCCGGCCAGCAGACAGCTGCCGCGAGCCGTCACGTCTTCCTGACATATCTGTTCGTGTCTCCATTACCAGGGTGCCTGATGTATTTCCTCAAGAACGGCGAGGACACCACCATTGGAAGCGAAGAGGTGAGAGCCGGCCAGTCGATCCGCATGTCGGTGTCTCATTGTCACTGGTCATTCACGTCTATCAGGAGTGCACCATCACTTTGAAGGGTCTCGCCGTCCATTCCCGAATGTGCACCATCACCAATGTCGACAACTCGCACCTTGTCATTACTGGTAGGCCGCACGCACACCTACATGCCTACATTCACACAGGACAGAGACATGCATCGTTGCATGATCCCGATCCCGCATAGTGCCGTCTGACGGTTCTGAGAACCGTGTGCTGGTCAACGGCCGTCGGGTGGACACCAAGGGTAGCACACTCCACCACCATGACCGGCTCGTCATCGGACGTGCCTTTGCATTTCGTCTCGTCGTTCCCAAGGAACTGGAGGTGCGCAGCGGAGGCATGAATGACACTGAAGATATATAGAGACACTGCCGTGTCTGCGGGCTTCCCTTGTGGCTTCAGACGATGAAGTCCGTTGGTATGACAAAGCAGCAGACACTTGACGAAAACGAGTCCTGGGACCTTGATAAGGTATGCACCGCAACGCAGCTGGCACTCAGACCACAAAGTCCATCCGTCAATCCATCCATCCATCCGTGTGTCAGGTGTTGGGTGAGGTGGTGGATGAGGAGAGCCAGTCGTTCGTGCAGGCCAAGGCATACATCGAAGAGCTCAGGGTACCCACTGCATACTGACTTCCGGCCGACCGTATTATACATCCATGTGTGTGTATTGTTTGCAGGGCCGCATAGGCGAGTACAAGGCTCAGGCGTTCCTGCATTCGTTCAGCAAGGCCCAGAAGCTGGTCGACGAGGCCAACGACATCACCAAGGAAATCAGACCAAAGGACAGACTCAGGTGCACTCCCACTTCCCCACACACACGAGGCACTTTGCTCATCAGACCGCTTCCATCAGGTTCTCCCTCGAGGTGATATCTGACGTGTACACGTATGAGTCCGACGAGCCTGAGTTCATCGTCCGTCTGTGGCGCGACAAGTCGGCCAAGCAGAAGTTCCAAATGATTGTCCGTCAACTGAGGAAACCGGGGCTCATGGAGGTCTTCAAGAAGGCCAAACACACATGGAAACCTGACCACAGGTCACTGCGCCACACACAGAAAGAGATTGATCAGATGCCATGGCTCTGCGTGTATGGCGACGTAGGCACGCGGACGTCCTGTACGCATGGGAGTTGGACAAGTTCCTGGAGCGCCTCGAGCTCATGCGAGACGTGTTCCAGCAGTACCTCGAATCAGGTGGGTAGGTTGGGGGGTGGGAAAACGGCAGAGACACACACATCCGTATGTGTCTCGTGCTCATCCGTTGGTTTGTTCGTGCAGGTACTGTTCATCTGGTCCCTGAGACGGATCCCTGGTTGGAGGCGTCACCCACCGACGTGGCCAAGCTTCTCGACACAGAGAAACTCAAATCACAGCTCGAGAAATGCAAACTGGAGCTGCAAGAGAGGGAGGAAGAGGTCACAAACCATCCATCCCTCCATTCATCCCTCCCTCACCCATCTGTCTGTCTGTCTGTCTGTCTGTCTGTGTCTCTCCCACTCACTTATCAGGTTCAAAGTCTGCGATTGGCGTTGGAGGGCGATGAGTCGCCGATCGCCAAGATGCGGGCGATGATCGAGGGGACGGCGGGCGAAGAGGATGAGATGGACGGCCTCGATGAGGGGCTGGAAGAGGGCGCCGCTGAGGGGGAGGCAAAGGCCAAGCCAAAGAAGAAACCCGAGATGGCCAACAAAATCAAGGAAATGAACGACCAGAACCTGCAGGTCAGTGCGCAGATGCGTGAACCATGTGGTCCATATTTATATATCGCGTGTCTCTATGTCTTGGTGTATCTTGGTCGTGCAGGAGATCCGTCGGATCCAGAACCACGCTCAGGAGATTCAGAGAATATTTGGCAACATGGAAGACATGTACAACGAATGGGACTCATGGATGAGGTGAGTGCAGTCAGAAAGCAGAAATGGACGCCCATTTTCTGTTATCTGTCTGTTGTCGTTCCAGCAATTTCAAGACCGACAAGAGATAGGGGTCGCGCTCTTTTTACACACCCGATGCACACGGGTTTTTGTGTTTCGGCGGGGGAGGGGAAGGAGGGTGGGAGGGAGGAGACTGGGCTGTGCGTAGGACGTCCACCACGAAATCGGTGTTTTGCTCACAGTGTGCCACTTGCAGTCAGCCATCCGATCCATGCATTCATGTATTGTATTGCTGTCTGTCTGACCGTCTGCTACATGAAGACACGTACCCACGTCCATGTGTCCGTCTGTCTGTCCTTCCATGCCGTCACGTGTTTGCGATGAGTCGATACATGAGGTGACACGGTAGTACGGTACACAGAGACTGCTGCTGCTGGTGCTGGAACATGTCCGTGCTGTGTGTGTTGTGTATGTGTGCGTCACGCGCAAACATGAGGGGGACTGACTGGGCCAACATCAAAGACGGCACCTTCCACTCGACTCGAGTCAAAGGGAGGGGGAGAGAGAACTCATAACACTGACAACCAACCAACACACACACACGGAGAAGGAGAGAGACACGAGTGGATGCGTCCCGTTCAATCCTCTCACCTGGTGTTGCATGTGTTCCTTCTGTTGCTTGTCCATGTCATCATCCGCTGCTCGACTGGACAGAGAGCGGGCTGCAGAGCTAGCGCACACACCACACACACAACATCCCACATAAAGCGGCGCCCTCCCCCGTCACACACGTCTCTTTCCGTCTCGTGTTCGCACCTGTCTGTGTCGCAGATGGCTTCTTGCTGTGGATGGGGAGTGCTGCTGTGGCCCTGAGGCTCACAATTTGACGCCGCCGCCGCCGCCGCCGCCGCCGCCTGATGCCCCTGGTTGTCCATGAGTGCGAGGAACGGTCGTGGCGTCTGTGCTTGCATGAGTGTGGCGAAGGCTGGGGGCTCTCGCTGCTTCTCTGCAGGTGTCTTGAGGTCCTGCTCCTCACGCGCCTCGCGAGACACAGGGATGGTCTGTAGGATCTGCAGAAGTGGCTTTTCTCGATCTGCAGCGGAAAGACTGAAGAGGGACAAAGCCGGAAAGCCATTGATCGTAGTCAGGGCGGGCCGGCTGCAAATGGTCACAGAGAACAAATGGAGAGAGAGATATGGGAAGGCCGTTCTCCATCTGTGTACCTGTCTGGCTGTCGCACGCTGTCGGCCTGTTGTGACCTCTCCTGCTTGCAAAAAGGCGGCAGCGGAGAGGACGAATCGGGACTCAACTGAGTGAGAGGTAACAGCGCATACATACACCTATAGTCTGGCCAAAAGGGTCATTGTGTGTCTCGTTCAGTACCTCAAGCACAGCAGGGAAATTGAGTCGGCGAGCGCCCGCACTGGGATCTCCGCAGGCCTCTTCCACACAGCTCTCCTCATCGGCACACTCCTCCGCACACACACCACTGCACACACACGCACAAGTACCGTCAATGGATGGATGGATGAATGGATGGATGGGTGGGTGGCTACACTTGTTCCTGCACAGTCACTCACTTGTCAACTTGTGCATGCGATGCTTCGCCACAGCCGACCCCCTCGCCATCTCCGTTCCCACACGCCCCCGTTGGCCACTGATCGCTCTCCTTCATGCACATGGCGGTCGCCCCATTCACGTTCATGGTGGTCTGCTCTTGCTGCGGCTCATGGTCGTTTGCCCCCACACTGATGGGCGGCGGCTGCTGGAGGGTGAAGGGCACGCCGCCATCCGCACCAGGAAGTGAGAGTGCATTCCTGATGCAAACACATACATACACACGCACACACACACACACACATACACACAGACATACAGGAAATGAACCGTCTGATCCGACCATCCCTTTTCCCGCACTTGAGTGCTGCGGCTTTGGCGAGCTGCAGCATGTTGGTGTCTTTGTGGCGTGACAGGGGAGGGGTGGGTGGCTTGGCGAAGGGGCGGTCGGGGCGTGCGAAGACGGATGATGGGTGGGCGAAGTCGGGCTCGTCATCTCGACAGTCGGTCAGTGAGGGCTGCAAAACCAATTCATATGGGGTCAGGGACACTGGTGGCTGCCTCTCCTGCTCTTATCACCTGGTCATGAATCACTCTGGTGTCTGCAGGGAATGGCTGAAACGGCTGCTGCATGGTGGCATGCGGCCGGCCGCCCATCAGCCCCGATGCGCGCCGCTCTTGCAGCTGCGACATCGGATCCCACCCGTCACCCACTTGCTCGCCAGCAAACGGACCACCGATCGACGCCGGACGCCGCCATCCACCATCACCCCCCTGACGAGATGCCTGCGGGTCCCTCACAACTGCAGCCGCATACCCCTCCAGCGGTCCTCCCATAGCCGAGAGCGATGAGGATGGCTGCATCCATCCGTCTGAGGCGGTCAGCGTCGTGTGAGTGTGCTGTGGGGCGGGTGGGTGGCGCTGCAGGAAGAATGGTGCGTTGTCACGTCGAGGATGGTCCACTGGGGCGGCGGGAGGCATGAGCTCGAACTGGCCTTGCACGGAGGGTGGTGCGTGAGCAAGAGGACGCAGAGAGAAAGTCGAGCCTGAGGCCACCACAGAACACACAGACACGTTTCGAGGAGATGAAACGACCTTCTTAATTAGCTAACCGATGTCATTGCGATTGTGGTGCTGTTGGAAGGATGAGTCGGTGAGCATGTATCTGTCGTCATGTGACGGCCCAATACGCATGGATGAGAGTGATGAGAGTGGCGGGTGAGAGGCAGGAGCCATCGAGGGCCAGGGCGGGTCTGAACCAGCCTTCAGCCTACACACACACAAAAGCACCCACGATCCATCGTCAACACACATGCGTAACAAAGTCCCTCACCGAGACGACATCAGCGGCATTTCCCCATCCCGCCAGTCCCCCGCAACCCTCCGCTCAGATGGCCACTCCACCGCACCCCTCACCCACACATCGCTCTCCTCAACACGCTCGCGTGGTAATGGCCTCAGAAGGAAGCCTGACTCCGACGTGTTGTCACTGAGCGCTCGGAGTCCGCCACCACCAACCGTGGCACCTTCCGCCTGTCGGAAGATGGTCGAAGGCGGCAGCAGGCCAGGGGCATTATCGAACGGACGCATGGAGGAGGCAGCGGCGGCTGGAGGGCGGTTGAGTTGGTGCGATTGGTTGGTGTCGATGGGTGCTGGCAGGGAGGGCGCAGAGGGCTTGAGGAACGCCTGGAACGGCTGCTCCTCCCTCTCCCTGACACATCCACCTCACAGGCAGCCAATGTACACACACACATGTCTGCCCCATCATATGACAAGCTCACGGGTGGGAGTTGCGTCTGCTGCGATACATGGGAATCTTTGGCGCGCTGATGACGTCCCCTCCTGCCGCCCCTGCTTCCTGGTCATCCACCGACGCACGATACGATGGCTGGCCGATGGAACGACTGACAAACACCAAACCAAAACAAACCACACCAGACCACGCACGCAAGAAGAGAGTGAGTGAATGAATCAGACGAAGGCCGTCGAACTCTCACCGGGATGGAGGAGCGAGGCTCATGGGCAGGTCGGGCTTGGGCTTGGATGACGCATCGGGCTTCAGCTGCTCATCGGGCTTGCGGTTCCGCTTGCGATGCAACTCACGCTCCTCATCCTCCTTCCTGTATACACACACACAGGCAACACAAAGACCAACAGAATGCCGATGCATCCCCGTCTGTTTGGCCCTCATCATCATGACTTGTATTTGTCGACGATTGACTCTTTGCTCTTGCGCGGCCGGAGCAACTGCATGGAAATCTGCTGGTAGGTCGGATCACTCTGATTGCCGTCTTCCTCGGCCTGCAGCCTGGCTCTCTTCTGCACCACACAAACACACATACAGACAGCTGAATGAGTCACTGACCGGTTTTCTCCACATTCACCCATAGTTTTTGTCTGCTGACCAGGAAGTACGACTTCTGAGTGGCCTCAGCGGCCTTGCGCTTGACCCGCTTGACCCTCTGTTGCGCTTGACCCATCCAATTCATGGCTGCCGGCCCCTCACCAATTACGTCATCGGTTCATCGTGCGATTGAGTGGCACTCAGCCTGTTGCCATCTTCATTCACTCCGGATGCGAGATCTGAAGCAAGGCTGCCACAGCTGAGCGGAAGAGCCTGCGGTTTCACGGAATTTGCGAATTTGCGAGCTTAAAGGGAGAAGAGGAAGTGATGCGTTCGGCAACAGAGGGCATGTGGCCTCTCGCCGTTCTATCCCTGTTTCAACTGCTCGAGTTCTGCGGCTCTTTTTCCCACCGTCAAACACTTTTTGTGCCAGGCGCAACGCTGAGGGATCTGGGCAGCAGCCGGAGGGGTGCGCGGCATCGGCTGAGGCTACGCCCCAGCAGGCTGGTGCTCAGCGCCGCCGGCGGATTGGAGAATGAGTCGGAGTCAGATCAAGGGTCTGGCAATGAAGATGCGCAGCCGAGCGGCGAGGCATCTGGCGAGGGCAGGCAAGACGGCAAGGGTGATGCGGGCGCCGCGGGAGCCAAGGCAGGCCCTGCTAAAGAAGAGAGCCTGGCTGACCAGCTGGAGAATCCTCAGGTCAGCCAAGGCGAGGGAGGGAGGTGGCATGGCGGTAGGGTTACGTGTGTCCGTGTCGGGTGGTGTGTGGTTGTTGTGCAGATTGAGTGGTATGACCCCGAGAACCCCCCCACGCTGTCTTTTGACGTCTTCTCGACTGGCAAGGCCCGCGAACTGCCGCTCTTCCCTCTCGAGACGATCGTCTTTCCGTACCAAAATCAGACTCTCCTTTTGTTCGAGCCGAGGTACATCAAGCTGCTCAAAGACATCACCAGACAACGTACGCAAGAAACGACGGAAAGGCCACGCAATCAACCATGTCCACAAGTGTCTTCCTATGCCTCCCTCCCTCCCTCCCTGCCTCCCTGTATCAGCTCGCGCCAAGCAGTTCAGCAGTGAGGGCGGCTCGTCCTTCGACAGCAGCACTGGCGAGAACGAAGACGAGGAGGCTTTGCAGAAGCCGGGTGACTTTTGTTTTGGGATGCTGCTGCCTGAGAAGGTGGCGCCGGGGCAGGCAGGGCAGGAGCCGAGGGCGCAGCGGTACAGCAGGATAGGCACCATCATCAGGGTGGAGGACTTTAACCTACTCAGGCCCGATGGAAGGTAGGCAAGAAGTGAATCTGTCCATGTCATTTATGTATGTGTGTTGTGTGCTTTGTGCGTGTGGTCAGTTTGTATCATATCCGCGGTCAGGGTATTCAGAGGTTTAAGCTGCTCAAAATTATGAGGGACAGCGACCGATACTCCAAAGACTACATGAGGTACACACATCATGTGCACAGAACACCCACACCACACCTGCATTCGTGCATTCGATGTGTCGGCATCTGTCCTGGTGCAGCGGTCTGGTGGAGCCGATCGAGGACAACCCAACCAACGACACTCACAGTAACGCCAGCAAGACGAGCCAGGCATGACACACACGCACGTTGTCCGTGTGTTGGTCGTTGTGCAGCCTTGGTGTCGTTGGAGGATGACGTGTGGGACATCGTGTCGTCCATCATCAACATCGACACAGACACATTCAACCTCAACCACACTCAAAACTTACGGTAACGCGCACACTTACATGATCTCTTTGCTCTCACCCCACGCCCCTGTCGCACATGTATGTGTGATGTGTTGATTTGGTCAGTCCTGAGGAGCGTCGGAAGCAGCTGCCCCAGCCGCGAACGTGGGAGCATCTGGTGCGCACATCATTCGATCTTAGCGAGCTGCTCACCGGACTCAGGTCAGAACTTTGCACTGCACTCACCGCATGGCCATGGCAGCAAGACCGGCATCCATCCCTCCCCTCTTTGCCGTGTTCGTGTGATCTCTGTGTGTGCAGTGTTCGGCACAAGCAGTATCTCTTGCAGACCACTGACACAGCCGAACGACTCCGGTAGCCATGAGCTAACACCCACAGTCCGATAGATGAATGACCAGTGAATGCATACATACGTGCCTTTGTTTTCCTCTCATCAGGTACATTTATCGTCTGTTGGATCGTGCGCGTGCGTATCGGTTAGCCAAGGCGGCCATCATGAATGCCCTCAAGGAGGAGGAGGGCGGCGGCGACAGCTCGGAGATCCCCAAGGGCAGCGGCAGCATGGGGGACGGGGGCAGCCAAAACATACCCAGGTGGTCATGACAGCACCGGACAGCGGCCTCTTGCCGGATTTGGCGCATGGATGGATGGATAAGAGTTTGTTGTTTTGCCTGCCTGCCTGCCTGTCCTGCCGAGAACGGTTTTTTCCAGCCAGCCAGCAAGCCAGGTGAGCATGTGTCTTCCCGAGAAATATCAGCAGTGTGTGTACATCAACATACACAGTGATGAGGGAGTCAGCGAATGAGTCATATACTATTCACGCATATGCTCATTCAGGCCAGTGGAGTGTATGTGCCGTGTGTCGTGTGCTGTCTGTGGCGCCACCTGTATGTCCGCCCTATTTGTTAGCCATCAATCACTCTATCTATCAGCCTTTTGGTGGAAGCTAAGCTCTCTATCTGTCTGTGTCTGCCTGGCTCTCCATGCTGCCCCCGTCTCTCTGCCTGAGGGTGTTTTGCCTGCGATGAAGTCAAGGGAAGGGGCGCCCGTCCTGTTCTCATGTGTGTGTCGTACGGAAGTCTGTCTGTCAGCGTGTGATCTTCCTCCGTCAGCATGAGGGAACGCTTATCCGCTCGGCGTTGAGTCGATCGAGTGGCACGGCATCCCCTGGTTTTGTATGGAGGAGGGTCGCACGGCATGGCAGACAGACAGGCACGCTGACTGACACGCAAGAAGCCCCACACAGCATGGATCGCTGCTTGACTGTCTGTCCACGCATCTCACCCTGCCTGCCAATGCACTCACTCCACTCATACGGATTTTTGCTCCCCAACCTGCCAGGACCACTCGTGCGTGCGCTTCGTCCCTTGATTGAAATGTACATACGCTGGCTGTGCGGAAGAGCCTCACAAGTTTACTGCTGGAAGGGGGAGCCAAGGATTGCACCTGCATTCACCACGATCTGCCACCATCGACCCAAGGACAGCACTGCGTGGCCTTCAGCAGGAGGAAAAGCTGCGGGGAAGAGTCCCGATCGACTTTGGCCACAGGTGCGTCTCCAGTACACAAACTCAAAGATCCGTCCGGAAACGCTGGTGGTTGTCGGTGTATCCACCGCCTCCCCCTCTGTGCTCTATCGGCCTCCCTCGCCTGCCCTCAGATCTTTTTGCCACAGCGCCTCTCCCTTTCTCCCTGCCAAAGGCATAATGCGTGTCGTCGCATCTGCTGTTTGCTGCCTGTTGTTGGCTGTGGCTCACGCCCAGCACCACCACAGCGGCCATGGGAAGAAGGGCTACACTCCCCCTGTGCATTCTAAGCAAGTGCCCGTGACCACCTACAGGTTCGGTGGGGTGATAGATCTGCCTGGTGGTGTCGGGATCCATCGATGAATCTCCGTGCTTTGTGCGCCTTTGTGTGTTGTGTCTGTTGTGTGATGCAGCTACACGTGCCCCAAGGGGTATGAGGGCCCATCAGAGGAAGGCAAGGGCGCCACCTGCAGCAAGACCACCAGCTACCCTGCGAAGGTGACCTTGCACGCCACGCCACACACAGAGAGCCATCCACCCCCCACCCACGACTCGTGTGTGTCTCTATCTCTTTTCTGTCTCAATCAGCCCCAGTGTCCGAAGGGCACGACAACATCAGGCGGCGGCAAGAACGGCATGACGTGCACCACCACGGACACCAAGCCATACGAGCTCGTCTGCCCCGGCGGGTATGACATGCACAAGGGCACCTGCAGACAGGAGACCGCCGCAGCCCCAGAAACATACTGCACCAAGGGATACGAAGACGATGGTAGGTACTTTAGCACACCACAGTGGCCACCAATGAGGGAGGGATGACCGCAGTCACCCATGCCATGTGTCCCCCTGTGCGTGTGTCATCCCATCCAGGCACCCAGTGTTCCAAGACGACCACAGTGAACAAGATCACCTACTGCACAAAGGGCACGCTCGAGGGCGGCGAGTGCAAGGAGAGGAGCACGTTCGACGCCACCTATGAATGTCCCGACGACTACACGGTGCAGGGCACCAAGTGCTACAAGGAGACCTCCGTGCCCAAGGAGAACTACTGTCCCGACGACCACACCGACACCGGCACCGAATGCCAAAAGGCCGAAACCAGGGACTACATCATGTATTGCCAGCCCGTAAGCGAGCCTGGGTGGGTGTCTGGTTTGTGAGTGCTGGCCATCATGCGTGTGTTGTGCGTGTGGCGTGTGATGGTTGGTGTCAGGGCTACACCAAGGTGGGCGACAAGTGCGAGAAGAAGACCGTGACGCGCCCGAAGTACGTTTGCCCCGACAGCTCCTCGCCCTCGGGCAAGAAGGGGTACTGCTACGAGACGACCGCGGTGCCGATGGAGTACTACTGCCCGACCGTACGCGCAAAAATAAACGGATGAAACAAATGACATAACACATGAAACAAATGAAACAAATGAAATGACATACCACACCATCCGTCGTGTGTGTGTGTGCACAGGGCTACGACGACGCGGGCGAGGCGTGCACACGCACGTCTTCTGTCTCCGGGATCGGCTACTGCACCAGTGGAAGCAAGGTCACTACCCCCTTGCCCCCCCACCCACCCCCACACTCGGTGTGTGTGTGTGCATCAATCAGGGCAAGGGCGGCGAGTGCACCTCGTATACGACGATCACCGCGGCCAAGTTCTGCCCCGACGACTACACCGACACGGGCACTGGGTGCTCCAAGAGTGAGGCCGCCGCCAAGGTCACCTCCTGCCCCAAGGGATACTCGTCCTCCTCTCACACCGACCCCAACGGAGCCGCAATGTGCGAGCTCTGCGGCCAGGCATCCGACAAGAAGACGTCGGCCTGCTCGTACAAGCCAGCCATGAGCCAGTGAGCGCCAGAATGCACACGTGCACGACACGAGGAGAGTGCTGGATAGATGGATGGATGGATGGATGTGTGTCATGACAGCTGCCCGCCTGGGTACCACACGGGCGAGAGCAAGGACTCGTGCACCAAGACCACGACGGCCCCCTACCAGTACACATGCCCCGACGGCACCAGTGGCAAACCCACCTGCTCACAGAAGGAGGTCAGTCCAGTCAGCCAAAGAGAGACCACATCGTGTCGGCCGACACATACATCAATCACTGCACCCATGTGTGTTGCGTGTCAGACGACCCCGATGCAATACCGGTGCCCAAAGGGGTACGAGGGCGACGGCCAGACCTGCACCAAAGTCACGACGGTGTCCAAGATTGCCAAGTGTCCCAAGGGCTACTCCCAGGGCAAGGACACCTGCACCAAGACCACCAGCAGCAAGCCCACACCAGTGTGCGACCAGGGCGAGCTCAACGGCGGCGGCTATTGCACAACTGTCGAGGAGATCCCTATGAGCACCAAATGCCCCACTGGCTACGAGGACACCGAGGGCAAATGCGTCAGGATTTCCAAGCGACCGTAAGCAAAAGCAAAAGCACAAGACGCATACAGGACGGTCCTTCCCCCTCTCTCTCTCTCTGTGTATATGTGTGTGTGTGTGTGTGTGTGTCAGGTATCTGGTGAGGTGCTCTGATGCCGCTTACCAGCTGCCCGACTGCAAGAAGACTGAAGTCACCGATGCCACCCCCAAGTGCCCTGAGGAAGCAGTAGAAAGGGGCGGAATCTGGTCAGTCAGCCACCCAGAGAGGAAAGGATGACAACTCTTACTCCCTACTCCCCCTCTGTAACACTTGGCGCATGCAGCACCAAGGAGGAGACCTACCCAGTCGCGGAGAAGTGCCCTGACGGATACGACGACGCCGGCGGTCAGCCGATACCCCTCCGCCCTCACCCACCCCATCCACACACACACGCCTCACACCTTTCCCCCGTCCCTCTTTCGTCATGCAGAGAACTGCAGCAAGACATCTGTGTTGCCCTACCAGACCAAGTGTCCCAAGGGCTACAGCATGAGGAACGGCGCGTGCGTGACATACAAGACGGAGAGCCCAACCAAGGTGTGCCCCGATGGGTATGACCTCGGCACCGGGCACAGCAAGGGCGGCTACACGTCGCACGGCAAGAAGCGCGAGTTGGGGCGCCGCCGCCGCCGCAGGAGCAAGAAGAGAGTGAGGGGCTACAGCAAGCACCACAAGGCTGCCCCTGCGGCGACCGAGGTCTGCGTCAGCGAGACTTCTTACGCGCCAGAGTACTACTGTTCGAAGGGGGCTGAGTTGGTGGGTAAGGAGTGCACGACGGTGTCGACCATAGCCGCCCATAGGCAGGCGCACACGACCTACACCAAGCAGACCTACCAGGCACCCGCACCCACACACAAGAAGGGCTCCTACTAAAGAGCACCACACGGACACACAGAGAGAGAGAGGGGAGAGGCGGCCGTACGTGTACGTGTACCTGTGAGAGTCCATGGATGAGTGAGAGAGAGAGAGTTGCACTACTTGCTACCTCTGCTTTCTACTTTGTGGCTCTTAGTTGTCTCGTTTCTCGTCTGTTTCTTGCATCAGTGCAGCGAGTCGGCTCCGCCTCGCCCCGACCTCGTGGACCGGCCACACACACACACACACACGCCTATCGCCCTGGTGGGTGGGGCGGGGCGGGTGGTGGTGAGCGGTGGATGAGGTTGGGGGGAGGGGTGGGGAGGGGAGAGGGCAGTCTGTATGTCCGTCCGTCCGTCCGTCCGCCTGTCTGTCTGTCTGTCTGTCTGTCTGTCTGCCCGTGTGTGTGTCAATGACGGCCCTCTTCTCTCTCGGTTCCCAGTGCGTTGAGCCGCCTGCATACGTATGTATACTTTACATGTATGAAGAACGTGGTTTGTGGAGTAATGGGTGGATGGGTGGATGATACTCTCGTGCGTGTCGTTCGCGTGCACACACCATGCCATGCCATGCCACACTACACACACCATGACATAACACCACACAACACCACAAGACAAGATTGATTGCGTGTATGTATATACATGCATACACATGCATACATACATACATGCATACATACATAAATACATAATGCATGCACAACGACACGCAGTACACAACGGCCATACTCTCTGTATGTACGTATGTACGCCTGCTTTCTCTCTCGGTGGGCGCGTTTACGTGTCCCTATCGACCTACCTACCTATTCTACTAACTCTGTCTGCATGTCTGCCTTTCTGAGGTCTGTCTGTCTGCTAGGTCTGTCCGTCTGTTCTCCGTCTGGCCGTATCGCAACTCGTTTCTGAGAAGCGCGGCAAGACGGTCAGCCAGGTACACAGGCAAATGAATATGCGGGCCGGCTGGTGTGCCTCTCATCCACTCATCATTGCACCCATCCATCCACGCGCACACGCTGCAGTGCCCCCACGCGCCGTGCCTGCCTGCTGTAGCTGGCTGACGGTCGACCGCGCCGTGGGCAACTCATTTTTCTCGACCAGAGAGCCTTTTCTCGCTTGTCTGCCCGTCCAGTGAGTGTGGTGTGTGTACTGTTCTCGTCTGTGGTATGGTGTGTGTGGTGTATGGTTTGTGTGGTGTGCGTGTGTGTGGTTTGACACAGAGCTCTCTTGGTCGCTTTGCGTTCCCGTGTCAAGAGTGGATGTGTGTGTGTATGGGGGAGTTGCCGAAAGGAGCCTCTCCCAGCCTGTTTGCCTGCCTGCCTGCCTGCCAGCCACTGAGTCGGCCAGCCTTTGGTGTCTCCTTTATCGACTGACTGCGACGACAACAGAACTCCCCTCGTATGCCTGTCTGGATGAATGAATGTACTGCGTGTGTGTGTGTGTACGCATTGTCTGTATGTATGTATGTATCACGGTGTGTGTAAGGTGTATTTGTGCGTAAGGTACGTACGTGTCACTTTTATGTACATACATACATACACACATAGACACATAGACACATACACACATACGCACATACACACACGAGGTGGTAATGTGAAAAGAGGTGAGACACTGCTGGCCTTTCTGTCTCTCTGTCTGTGTGTCTGTCTGGGTGTTGGTTGCTTTCGGTCTGTTTGTCTCTCTCTCTCTCTCTCTCTCTGTGTGTGTGTGTGTGTATGGCTGGCTGGTACGGTTGGTTTTGCCTCGGGGGGCCTTGCAGGTTTTCCACACCGGCCCGCGCCGCGTGATCGATGTTTTCCCCGCGCTGTCTGCCTGGCTGCCTTGATACCTGCCTGTATTGCCTCCCATATGCCTGTATGCCTTAATGTCTGCATGAGTGAGTGTGTGTCCGTCTGTATGGATGAGTGGACGAGTACATGGGGTGCATGGGTCGAGCAGACGGATGAGTGACATGACTGGGTCCGTATCTACCTGCCAGCCTGCCTAGGTAGGTATGTGTGTGTGTCTGTGTGTGAGGAAGGGCGTTCAGACGCCTGGCTCGCCTGACTGGGTGGCTCGACCAGCCGAGTGGATGTCAGCAACTACCGAAGTCCCTCCCTCCCTGCTGCTCAGTACAGAAGGTAAAACGAGTTTTCATTCACCGACAGCTGTTTGCACCTGTCTGCATCAGCACACTAGTTTATTTATCAACGTCTCAACACACACGAGGGACATAAGAGGGAGAGAGAGACTGTCTGACTGAGAGAGAGATATATTCAAGAGAGGGGTGGCGAGAGGGAGCGAGAGGGGTTGTCCTGATGCTGTTGTTTGCAAGCTCATTCATACACCTAAGGGGCTGACCAACGACTGTTGCCACGCCGCCTGACTGCCTGCCTCCCTGTCTGCCTGTCTGCCTGTCTGTCTGTCTGTCTGAGGGATACATTCGCTGTTCAGAGAGAGGGGAGGGAAGGGGTTCTGTTTTGACACTGGTTCTGCTGGGATTCTATATAACGCTAGCTTCTTTACATGCTCATGCTCAGCGATCGTTTGTTTCCCTCCCTAGCTGCCGGGGTGGTTTTCCTTTCCACGAAGAAAACACACATACATTGCAATCATTGCATGTACGCGTCCCGTACCAGACCTGACGTGACTGCTCCATATTTGTGGCTGCTACAGTCGAGTCGGAGCGATGAATCGATCGAGGCTGGGTTGGTTCGTTCATTCATTCATACATGGCCATGGCTGCCTGCATCCATCGGTGCGGTGTGGTGTAATGTGATCATGACGTGTCTAGAGAGGGAGGCCGTGAGGTTGACCACATACTACGTCTCATTTCATACAAACGTGGATATGTATCGATGGCGGTGGGCTGTGTGTACATGTGTACCGACGCCAAATGAATGAATGAATGAACGAACATGAGCCACGAAAGACTAGGAACAAGACACATTTCACCGCCCACACGCACCACCCATCTAGACACGTGCGTTGACTGTACAACCAGCATACACGAGTCCGTGAATCCATCCATCCATCCATCCACCATATATCCTCTTTATATGTACACAAGATATGACCTGTCGATTGCGATAGACGTCAGTCAATTGATCAGCCATTCATCCATCCGTCCACCCGTCATCACCCAATCAGTAGCGTCGGCCGAATATGAAGACCTCAGGAGAAGCAACACCGCCTGAAGAAGGGCCACAGACAGATCGACAGGCACAAAAATGAGACATGCGCCACATACAGGAGATCCGCCGGTCTCTCTTCTTTCGTACCATCCTGCCCCTCGGCTGAGGCAGACGGCGCCGCCGAGGCAGTGGACCCGCTGCAGACAGACAGACAAGACAACGGACAACACATGACGATCATGTGGATGGACTGGCTCACGGGCAAGAGCCGGTGTGGTGTCGTGTGTTGCCTCACCTGTCGACGTGAGCTGGGCGATCATCGACGCCCGCCCTGTTGGATGTTAGGGCGTTTGAAGAGGACGATTCGGTGACGACCCTGCAAACAGAACGAACAAGACCAGCAGAGGTGACGTGCACTCGATGTATTGGTGTATCGCTCACCCATCGCGAGATGCCCGTCCGAGCTCCGCTTTCAGCCTCGCAATCTCTGCCCTCAGCCGTGCTATCTCTACGTCCTTGGCCGCCGACTCACTGAGGGCAACAACACACATATGGGAGGACAACCACACCTCGTTGCTCGGCCGTGTGTCTTTCTCTCTGTGTGCTGCACCGACCGACGGCTGTATCGCAGGAGATCTCTGTCGGCCTGAACACACACACACACACACACACGTGTTCACCACTTCCCGTTCTCCCCCCCTTCCTCCCTCACCGGCCCACCCACCGGCTCACCTTGGCCTCCGTCACCAGGCGGAGAATCGCCGCCGTTGGCAGCAGCAGATTGGCCGCAACGGCACGATACGCCTTCTCCTGCTGCGCCTGATCTTGGACCATCAGGGGAATGACATGCTTGACGAATGCACGGACGTCCTCCTCCGTCGACGAGGGATGCTTCGTGAGGCAATGTGACGACGCGACCTTGTGACACATCCCCGGCGTCATGTCGTTCATGCCCTCGCACCAGTGCAGCAGCAGGGCGAGCGGGCGCTCGACGGTGCCCACAGCCATGTGACACATGTGCCCGAGGATCGCCACTTGCACCTCACCACCCACCGACCTGAGAGAGAGAGAGAGAGAGCAAACGCATGGCTGACTTTTCAGTGGCCGTGAGGGTCATGGATGGTACACCTACCTTGCCATTTTGTTAACGGCCGCCCACCTCTCATCCTTGATGCATCTGCCCAGGTACTGCAGTGCAAGCGTGGCATACGGGTGTCGCGCCACGGTCAGCGTGAGCCGCACGTCTTTGAGCACTGCGTCCGCCGCCCCGCTCTCCACCAGCTTGCCGACCGCCAGATTGTCCACCTCGACCGCGACGACGTTCTCCACGCCAGACAGATGCAGACCGACTGACGAGGCGAAACGAGCGGCTGTGTGGAGCGTGACGGGCGCCTGGTTCCCCTTCGGAGGCTCGACGGTGAAGGCGCCGCTGATTGAGAAGCATGGTGCGCCTCCGGGGGATGATGATGTCAACCCCGGAGACGCGAGGACTTGCCAGCTGGCGACGTCCACCACCTTCCTGTCTGGGTAGCCGGCTCCGCCCAGTTTTTGCAAGGTGCGGCGACAACGACACCGATTCTTGTCCGTGCACCGACACACCGTGCCCTCAGGTCGGTCCCGCCACCCTTTCACACCCGACGCGACGTGCCGAGCCCGCAGAAAGGTCGGGATGGCCGTGACGTCACGGAAGGGCACACAGGCGGCTCGTTCGTCGCTGTCGAAGGGCGTAATCGTCGTGGTGGTGTGCAGAGCGTGGTGGCGGTCAGCAAACACCTTGTCTGCATTTCCATGCACGGCACACATACGAGTGCACAAGTGGGAAAGATCTGCTCAGTCACGTACACAATGCATCTTGGAGTGTGGGTGACTTGGTGGCGATGGTGAGGAATGTCTCCACCCGTTCAGCGGAGGGTTCCACCAGCGAGATGTGTTGCGTCAGGTGGCTGACCAGGGCGGTGGCGGCCTGTCTGCCCTCGTCCTCCGGCACCCTGTTGTAGACGGGCTGCAGCTGCTCCGGGCTGTCCAGCACTCTCTCGGCCAGCCCCCCCGACCGCACCATCCCTAGCTGGGTGTCGGCCAATTGACACAGCAGGCGGCTGATGGGCGGCTGGTCGTACGAGTCGACCAGGGCGGCCACCCATTCACTGTCGTCAAGGAAGGTATTCGGCTTGAATATCTGCATCATGCACACACGTGTGCAAACAACACGGAATCGGATATCGTACACGGTCGCTTGTCTGTTAGTCGCACACACGGACGGACCTGTGTGACGATGAGCCGCAACGTGTCTTCAGTGATGCCGCCGGTGAAGTACTCCAAGGTCTTGAGGGCGTCGATGAAGTTGTCCTTGGTGAGCGATCTGATCATCCCCGCCTCACTCTGCAGAACCACGGCCGCCAGCCGCGGATCCACATCCACAATGACGATGCGATTGGGCTGCTGCTCCACATCCTGGTGGCGACTGAACTCGAACGACAGCATCTGAATGAATAAATGAATCACACAGACACACACAGACACACACACCGTCCACAATGTGACATACGTTAACTCATAGCGCAACGGCAGGCAGAGTCTGTCGGTCTCTCATGAAACGAACTGTGTCAACGTCGACCAACCAATGATCAGTCAAGTTGACGGTCGCACAAACCGCAGAGAGATGAAGGCATCATTTGACGGCCTTGCTGTGCTGACCGTCTGAAAGTACTGGAAGTTCATCAACCTTTGCCTGGCGACGAGCAGCCGCCGGTCGTCGCCGGCTGCATCGGGATCTTCGAGCCTGATTGAACGAAAACCAGCTCACACACGTCACACTCGGACAGCCTCATCTGAATGGGGAAGCAGCAACAAGCAAGCAACACTGAACGAGGAGGCTATGATGCCTGTTACCTGAGCGAAGCTGTTGCGGAGGTCGCTCATTCCAAAGAGGTTTGTCGCTCGTGCCAGGAATAGTGTGAAGGCGAATTGTGTGTCGTGACTTATAAATCGGAAATTTCTTTCGCAGCGGTTCCATCAGTCAGAGCACCATATAGAAAAGATCAACAGCCCATGCCCTCGATCACGTAGCACTCAATCAATCCCTGCAGCCAGCCATCCTCCTCCATGCACTCACTGTCCTCAGGCAGCACTCACTACGTGACAATAGTCGCAAGAATAGACAGACATGTACACCAACCAGAGGCAATAAATGACTCACATTCCACACACACCACACACACACAGACAGCCCGGCGAAATTCGAAAACGTTAGTGCGAACATGAACATCAAATCGGCGCAAAACGGGCCGTCCCGCCTGTCTCCCGCCCACCCACCCTCCCACCCTCCCACCAGACGCATTTAAGCATTACATGCATACGAAACATGGACATGCAGACGGACGGACACACAACAATCGATCAGCACAAATATGCCTCGATCGATACCAACAGGCATTTGCACTTTCTTTGCACCTACACGGGGGACATGGAAACAGACGCACAGCGACGTGTAAAGGTTCGTCCATGCCATCCATGGATGGGCGGATCTTTGGGAGCCGGAAACGCATCGACCAAAAGGGCCGTCCCCGCCTTGTTTGTTTCGTGACATGTATTATGTATGTGACATCGACAGCCATAAAAAGGCTTTAGCCGTGCTAAAGGAGGGAGACTCCCTTAGCCTGCCTGCCTGTCTGTCTCTGCCCACACTACACAGGACACCTAGCTACCACTCACAGCGGACATCAAATGTCAGATTCGGTACCTTGACCTTCCTTACGCACGTAACCCTCGATCCCTTTACAAGACGACAATCATCGAGTTAACTGGCGGCTCCTCTGATTGTGTGCCCGCTCCTGGTGAGGGTGACACGCCGACTTAGAATACAGCCGGCGTGTCAACTTCCACGAGAGCAAGTACACGTGCAGAGGTCCGCACATACGCACTCAGAGAAACGCAACATCAATCAATCAATCAATCATCCACACACACTCATGCCAAGGCGTACGTATACGCGCGACACCACATTGTCACACAAAACCGTCGACGGACCGGCACGCCCAGAAAGCCCCCAGCACACCGCCGGACTTCTTGCTGTACCGCCTGCTCTGGCGCGGTGTGGTGGATGTGGGCGGCCGTGTGGTGCTGGGTGTGTGCTCCCCGGTGCTGCTCCATCCCAGGGTCTTCTTCAGACGGCGATAAGGCGGCTGCGCACAGCGGATGTGCTTCAGGCCGAGGAAGATGCGAGCAGGGTCGTCTGGGTCGACAAAGACCACCAGATTGGCCTGCAGATACCGACAGAGGGAGAGAGAAAGAGATGCCCTCTGTGTCTGTGTGTCTGTCCCTGTGTGTGGCTCTGACCTTGAGTTCGTCCGCCTTGCCGTTGACAGGGTGGCTGATGCTGACACTGAAGCCGTCCGATCCGACCAGCGTGGCGCCGCCTTGCAGCCGACTGATGGCCCAGGCGTCCAACACCAACGGCAGAGGGATGCCTGATTCGCGACACCCAACCACCGACACATACAGTGTTATACACACGGCGCTGTGCAGGAGGGAGGATAAATGTACCTACCTTCCAGTGGTCGTCCCGCCCATGCGTTGAGTATGGCCGAGGCCTCGAGGATCACCTCGTCCTACGTGTTGATGAGCATGGTCGCATCCAGCGTGGCGTCAACGACCCTCTCGCACAGGCTGACCCGCTGCTCGAGCATCGCCTGGGTGCGCTTGCGGTCCGTCACGTCCTGCACAGACACGTGGGCATGCAGAAAGAGAGTGAGGAGAGTTGTGACTTGTCGGGAGGGACTGGTGCTTCTCACCTCGATAGATCCGTACACAGCGGTCGACTCGGAGGACGTTTTGCCCCCGGCACATCTGAGCCAACGCACGCTTCCGTCGGCACGCTCGTACCGGACCTGAGAGGGAAGCACACAGAGGAGGTGATGCTGCATGTGTGTGTGGTGTGTGTGTGTGTGTGTGTGTGTCTTACCACCAGTTTGAATGGTTCCCCCTTGTCTGCGCACTGGAGGATGGCATTCTCAACCAACACACGACTGCACAGCCACAAAATACGTATACACATACGGAAACTGCCACGTCTGCCCCCCACCGTATGGCGTCACTTACTCTTCAGCGACGCACTGCTGCGTCCACATGCCGGCCAGCCTCTCCCGGCATCCTTCAGCCTCCCCCTCCCCCGCCACACGCACCACCACTCCACTGTGCTCGTCCTACACGACCTCTCCTTGCTGCTGTTGATGCTGCGGCTGTGGCTTGTCCCCTGCCGTAGTGTCGCTATCAATAACGGGCAAAAAGACGCGAATGCCCCTGCTGCCCTGCTCGCTGCCAGCGGCCGATTTGCTCGCTGCCGCCAGGTTTGGATTGGCATTGGCATTTGCTTCGCTGCCCGGTGCGCTCACGCGAGGGGTGTTGAGGGTGGTCTCGTTGACTGTGGATGTGTCCCCAGTGTGTAGGAGGGAGGGGACAGATGAGGGCGGGGGCGGTGCGCTGTCGGCTGGGGCGGGGGATGGCTCCTCGGCCACAGGAGGGGGCGCGGTGAGGGCCTCGAGGCCGCTCGTGTGGTAGGAATTGTTGTCGGCCGGGTCCCACTGCCTGATGCCACGAAAGAGAGAGAGAGAGAGAGA
The DNA here is from genome assembly GCA_001179505.1 of Vitrella brassicaformis. NCBI lineage: Eukaryota > Vitrellaceae > Vitrella > Vitrella brassicaformis. Next base: position 16,288 of record CDMY01000432.1, on the reverse strand, counting down.
GAGAGATGAAGGGATACAGGATGTCGTCGCAACCCTCGCACCGTCACTCCCTCACCCCCTCACACCCACGGCGTACCACGCTGCGACGTTGGCCATGTTGGCAAACATGTGCAGCGCACGCTGGCCATGGTCCTTCTCATGCTTGGCCTGACCGACGCAACACAACACCAGGCAAAATCGATTCGCTCCATCCGTCCCCCCGCCAATCCACCTTCATTTCATAGAAGAGATAGGCTCGGCTGACGTGCTCCACATGACGCGACAGGGCGATGAGAACAAGCCCCAACATCGGCAGAAAACACGAGCTGCCCGTGTCTGACTCATCGTCCGTCGTGACCACCATCTTCATCGCATAATACGCCACAAGATGGCACACCACCAACACGCCAGCCAGGAAAGAGTCGCCCCTGTGTATCACCACAAGCAGCACCAAAATGGCCGCACTCTGATACTCCACAGCGCCACCAGCAAAGGCTGCGTCTGCCGCCGTCCATAGCTTCTGGTGGACCGGCAGAGCCGCCGCCACGACGAGGCACACAGCGTATGTGATGGAAAACTCTGCACGCGAGAGGGGCTGCATGCTGGCCTTGCTGTTGCCGCATGAGACCTGGTACGCCCAGACGAGCGGCCGATGGAAGACGGCATACGCCAACACGAGCAGGGAGAACAGAGAGGGCACAGCCAGCCGGCGCCAGAAGAGATCCGCACGCTCCCTCGCACCCAGGGGGCACATAAGTGAGAAGGCCACGATGGACACCAGCACGGCCACCAGCACACCCAACGTCTTGACAGCCTCGCACGCATCAGCCCGCTTCCTGATGCAGTACTCCCTCTCCAGTGCCGCGTCTGCAAACCGCAGCCGCACACCGGGGAGCCACTTCCACTGCGATTGCAACCCGACAGCCCGCCATCTCGATTCCAGGGTGCATGGCAGCGTCAGCAGGAAGGTCCACAGGTGCGGCGGGAGCGCGGTGCTCTCGCTGCTGTCACGGGACCTGCTTCGCTCCTCGCTGTCCTTCCTGATGAGATCTGTGCGCGAAGAGGATATCAAATGCAGCGGCGTCGGCTTCAGGACCATGTGGGCTGCTTGGCGAAGGAAAGGCCTTTGGGAGGGATGGGAGGCCGGGATGCTGCGAGCCCGACGGCCATCGCATATTTCGTTTCGTCGCATATTGGCAGTTTGCTGTTTGTATTAGCTCAGACGAAATGTCTGACGGTGCGGCAGCAGCCGCACGGTGCGGCAGCAGCTGCCGCACCGGCCGGTGGTGGCAAGAGGAAGTGGTGCCCGTCGGCCTTAGATGAGGACAACGACGTCCGCACCTGGCTGCAGATGGGCAAGGAGCAGATGGAGATCATCCAGGACGCACTCAACCAGACGCTGGCCGACATCAAGCAGCGTGAGCAGGCCCTGGGAGGCCTCCCAGGAGAGATTGTGCCCACGGTAAGGCGCGCCAAATGAAATGGATGAGGGATGTCATGCAGTGGGACCTGATCTGTGCGTGTGGATGGTGCAGGTGCAGCTGATGCGTCAGGAGCTGCACTTCAACGTCTGCGGCGTCTACATGAAGGCGCGCCGTTCCACCCTGTGTGTGCTGCGAGGTAGCGTGTTGGCCACTCTGTGTGGTGGGCGGTTTGACGAGGCGATGATCAAGGACGCCAATGAGCGCTATTTCTTTCCCTTCGCCCCCCTGGCCTTCCAGTGGTCAGCCCGGCCGGCAATCAGGACAGGGCAACTGTCCACCGTCTGTGTGTGTGTCCTTCAGGCTCATCGGCGAGTTAGCTTTGTACGAGGTTGGGGATGTGGACGACATCACGCTGCCCGACACCAAACAGAACGATGCCACATTCAGGTGCGTATGCACCGACACGCATGCCATTGGCGCATTGTGTTATCCATCCATCTGTGTGTATGGTGCTGGTGCAGCTACTGGGTGGAGTACCTGACGGCCAATCCCTCACGAAAACGCCGCGCGATGCACGTCTGCATCCCGCCCATCACGCAGGACAACCCACATCAGCAGCAGCACGACGGGCAGGGTGAGGGTGAGAATGAGCAGCCGGACGTCGACCCCGAGTCTGTGGCGGCCCAGCTGCCCGAGATCATTCGCAAGGCCATGGCGGAGAAGACGTGCGAGCACCAGAGGCTCACGGCCATCAAACTACTACTCAAATCGGGCTACCAGGCCGACGATGCGGTAACCTTATACAACACAGCATAGAGAGAGGGCTCGTGGCCAGTGGGTGGATCCATGTGTGTGTGTGTGTGCGTATGTGTGTTCAGTTGGTGTCGATTGACGTGTTTGGTACGACAGTGACCATCACCATGGCCGTGGCAAAGTCACTGGGCGACGACTCGACCTTCGCAAATCGATTCATCAAGTACACACAATGACAACCCAATGGCCAGAGCACACATAGCCATCCCTGCCACGAATGTGTGTGTCAGGTATGACCCCTCTGTGATGACGGTACCGGTGGACTACGTGCGGCGCGTCGCCGACATCGTCACGCGGGCGTACGTCAGGGGCACGGACATCACGGCCGAGGACGTGCAGAGCTCCCGGGGCGACACCAATGACAAGGCCTTCCGGAATGCGTTGAACATGTAAGCAAACCGACATGGAGCCCTGCGCATGTGTGCATCCTCGTGCGGTCCCCTGGCCTGGCTGCAGGTACGGTTTGGATAGCGATCGCTATTTGGGCCCCGCAGATGGCCTGCTGACCACCGAGCACCTGCACAAGATGCGGCAGTGGTGTGAGGGCGAGGAGGACGCCCCCGCCAGCATTCCCCCGTGTGTGGGCGAGCCGGTCGTCTACGTATACAAGTGAGAAGGGCAGGCCAGACAGATGTGAGCATGACGGCACTCTCTCATCATGCCTCTGTGTCTTGATGTGTGTGTGTGTCGTGGCAGGGCGACTGTGGATGGTTGGAAGTGGTTGGATTTCTTCGATGCCGTCAAGGGCCACTCTTCCCTGCTGCTCATCTCCAAAGTGGCCGACAGCAATGAGCTGTTCGCCATCATCATCGAGGGGCCCATCGAGGTCACCGGCACGGCCAACAGCCGCAGCGACACGGTGTCCTTCGCCTTCAAGCTGCGGGGGAAAGACAGCCACCCATACGTGGGCTACATCGGCTGGGACAAGATGGACATCGCGGGCACACAGGTGGGTATTCACCAGAAAGAGCCAGGCAGTCCTGATCATGGTCTCTCTTCCATCCATGTGCGCAGGAGAAAGTCACCGAGCTCATCGATTACTCTTCGCCCGACTCTGATGTGATGGCCGTCCTCAACACGGCATGCCTCGACTTCGGTATCCGTCCGGCTGCCCAGGTGATCGGCGCACCAGCAGCGGCAGCTGACGAGAGCATGAAACGGTGCCAGGGAACCATCCTGGAGGACGACCAGCCCGACGAGTGGCGCCAGTGGGAGCGGCTGAGTTTCAAGCCGAGCGACCACTACTGGGGCGATGAGGATGACCGAGTGTTCCTGCCTGTCTCAGTGAAGGGATGGCACTTTGACGTCAGTGAGTTAGAGGCATACAAGCTGACATGAGCGAGGGAGGGTGACGGCGGGCTGGCAAGCGTGACGGATAGAGGGACGGGGAAAGGGGTACTGTAGCCAAACTGTCCATCTGACTCGGGGCGCGTACGTGTGTGAAGTATGTGTGTGTTGATGATTCCACCGACACGAGTGACTTCAGTTATTGGTCGCGTGAAGAGTCCATTACATTCAGCGATGCACACGAGGTAAATATATACAAGACCGTCATCACATCATCCCAGCCCGTCATCTGTTCAAATGAACAGGCGGAGACGGTTGTATGAACTCCCTTCGCCATTCAGACACACTATCCCGCCATGCCATGAGTTGCTGCCCGCACTATGAATGCCCCCATCCATCCATTCATCCATCCCCTGACACCTTCCACTCACTGGTCGTCCCCCATTTGTTGCTGCTGCTCGTCGTTGTCGTCGCCGTCAATCATATCGCCAGCAGGCTCCTTCCGCTCTCCCCAGTCAGCGTACATGCCGTCCTCGTCCATGAAGCCCTTCACACACACAACCACACACACACTCACGAATGAATACACGTGGATGACATCCATCCATGGGTGTGTATGTGTGTGTCTCTTCCCGCTTACCTCATCTAGGTCGTCGCCCCAGCCGTCCTCAGCGTCGTCCTCATCCAGGAAATCCTGCACACACACACGCACACGCACATATACAAAACAAACAGGAGGCAGGAAAAAAGTGACTGAATCATCATGTGTGTGCATGTGTGCCCGCCCCTCCCTCCCTCCCTCCCTCCTGACCTCATCGATCTCGTCCTCCTCATCTAGCTCGTCGCCCCCCGAGCCATCGACATCCCATAACTCCTCACCCCACACGGCACCGGGCCGCCCCCTCTCACTCATCCCCTCCCACCCACCTATCCTCTGCACCAGACGCTGGCCTCCCCCGGCCCCACCCACCACCACATTGCCATCGAACTCGCACTCGAACGGCTTCCCATTGCCGAATCCCCTGACGATGTGGGGCAGCTCATAGTGCCGACCCTCCTCACACCGGATCAGGTGGACCACGTCACGGACGCCATACACAACGCCCTCGTCTACCTGCCCGCCCTCTGCCTCCCCCCGCCGCTCGACCTGGCTGTCTGATGTGTCTGTGTGTGTGTTGTGTGGGGTGACGAAGGCAGTGTGGCGAAACAGACGCCGCCTCACAGAGGGGCTGGCCACATTGTATGCACGAGAGAGGAAAAAAGACAGCGCCGCATTGAGCCGTCGCCCGAGTGGCGTGCGCTCTGAGAAGGGGAGAGGGGGAGGCTCTATGTATGAGGCAATCTGACAGCACAGCACACCCACACGAAACACGCGATGGGAAGCCGACAGGGCAGACAGAGTGCGCAGAGGGTTCAGGGATGTGTTGATGTGGCGCATGGCGTGTGTGGGGACAGAGCGATTGACATACGAGTGATACACCGACAAAATGCGGTGCCTCTCTCTGGCTGTTGTGGATGTGTCTGTGTGCGTGGTGTGTGGGTATGAGTATGTCAGTGCTCTGTCTACGGATGCCCCCAGATGGATCAGATGATGCGCCGCAGTGTGGTGGCCTCCCCTCACCAGTGCGCCAAGGGGCGGCAGTCGCCCAACACCATCTACGTCAGCCCCTGCCTCATCCACCAGCCATGTCATGACATCCACATCCCAGTGAGCAACAGAGAGTGTCTCGCTGTCAGCCGTCACCCCCTGCCGCCTCACCAGCCAATACATGATGGCCCTATTCTGACTCGCTACGGCGCTATGCAGCGCCCCACTGCCCCTTGCACCCTCCAGCTCCCGCCCCATGCCCTCCACGATCTTCTCGAGAATGGCAATGTGGACGTCCGTGTGGCCACCATGCGCCGCATCCCCCTGCTGCTGCTGCTCATCTGGTGGCTGGTTCTCCTCCTCTCGGAAGTGGCACTCACACGCCTCGTTGAGGGCCGAGTTCCCGTAGAGGCTGGGTGGTGTGGGTGCCGCTGCTGCGGCAGTGGTCAGCCGAGTGACGACCTCCAGGCACTCCGTGGCGGAGATGCGCTGGGTGCCGCCGCGCGTGGCGTCACTGGTAAAGACCGATGTCAGCGCACCACTGCCTCCGTAGCAACATGTCGCGCCGTGCCTCAGGAGGGTCTCGATCATGGGAAGGAGGGCCGACAGCTGAGTGGGGTCTGCATGGTTGAGGCGGTCCAGCAGGAAGTCCAGGGGTCTCTTGCTGGTGAGAAGGAGGTGCAGCGCTCGCCCTGGGCTGCGGCTGGTGTAGTCCATGTCGGCTCCGGCGCCAATGAGGCACCGCAGCATCGCGGCACCATCCTCTCCGACGCATCTGTCGGCGGCCAGATGTAGCAGAGAGTCCCAACGGTTGAGGGCAGCGTCGTAGTACCGCCCGTTGGGGTCGGCCTTCTGCTGCGTCAGCAGCTGGGCCGCTACGGCAGGGGACAGGGAGCCATGGTGGATGCCGAATGCCAACTGTTTGGTGGGCGAGCAAAGGCTGGCGCTCCGCCGCGTGAGAGGGTCACGGGGAACGGCTCGCCGGGCTGCTGCTGGTGCACCTCAGAGTCAGACATCGCCAGATCGAGTCGACGAAGCCATCAGGTGGAAGCGCGACTGCTGCAGACAAAGACGCCCAGGGACAAGAAAGGGGATATCAGTCTGCCTGGCTGCCTTCTCACTTGTGTTCTATGCGCATCACAGGCGGGCATCATGACGCCATGTGCGAGTGGGCGTGCCGGCACGCCTCGCCGCTATCAACTGCAAGCGGACACGCCAACAACACACAGCGCATGAATGAATGAATGAATGAGTGAATGAATGAATGTGCGCTTCTTTTGTTCCAATGGCACACAGATGCTTACTGTGTTGGGCTACCGGACTTCCCCGTCCCCATTGCGAGCTGAGATCTCTCCTCTTCCCGGATTGACCGCGGCGCTGCCAGCGGAGCAGTCGAGCAGCGATAGAGGCAGTGATCTTCAACGCTACTGTGACGCCATGGTAAGCGCTGGAGTAAGGACACACACAGAGATCAGGCAAAAGGAGAACAGAAACGGAGGGAGGGGTCAGGCACGTCGGAGGGGGCGGGACGGTATCGAGAGAGGAACAGACAGACACTGACACCATAGGCGGGCGGCGTGTGCCCTCTGTTTGTAGTTTTGTTGATTGTGTGCTTTGGATGTCTGTCTGTGTGATGTCTCTGCAGGGCGCGTGAGTGATGGCCGCCACTGCACACGGCCAGCGGCCACAGTGGGTCGAGGACGTCGACATCGTCGACGTCTTCTGGACCACACCGGTCGGGACCACACCGGGCACCACGGACGCGAGCAGACGGCTGGTGGAGGGTGTCGTCCGCCGGACCTTCACCCGCCATCAGCAAGTGACGGACCTCATACAGCGCCGTGGCGCCGACCCGAACACTGGAGCCCAGCTGCGGGTGCGGGGCAGCACTGTCACGTATGGCTATGCTGCGGGTGCGGTGCTCTCGCTCGTTATTGACAACTTCAGCGACAACACAATGCCGACTGTCGGGGCAGCTGACGATCTGAGACCACCTGTGACGGGTTCCTTTCTTGTGCGGGGCGTGGCGCTCCCCCGATGGCCATCTCGTGAGCTGGAGGCGGCCATCATGAACGCGCTTATCGACGGCGGCGCCGACATCAATGCGCCGAGTCATTTGGACGGGAGGCCCATCAGAGTGGCCATTCGGGCTGGCAATGAGGGGGCCCTGAGCGTCCTCTTGGCGCGCAACGCTGCGGTGCGCTGGTATGCCGCTGGTGATGACGCCCACGTCATGGGGCTGCCCATCACCATCGCGTACCAGTGCACCGCAGCGTCCCCCGCCTATGAGCAGCGGCTGCTTTCAGTATACCGTCGGCTCCTCGAACACGACCCCACACTCGCCGTGCAGGACGGGCCGGCAACTCTGATCCACTCGGCAGCGCAGGACGAGCTAGGGAAGTATTCCCAGACCTTCATCGACTCATATTTGGACCTGCTGGTGGCCCACGGGGCGAATCCGATGGCGACTACTAATGGATGGACGGCTCTTCACGATGCTGCCTTTGGAAATCGTCAGCACCCTGCTCATGTCAATGACCTCGTGGATGATGGTCTTGTCGACAGCTCCCCCTGCGTGGCCGATTATGTGGGGCGCCACGTGACTGCTGAATTCGTCAACAGAGAGATAGAACCAGGCAGCGGCGATACGGCGCTCTCTTTCGCCGCCGAAGAGCTCAATACGGCGATTGCGTTCTCGCAAGACGACGATATGGACCAAGAGACCAGGGACCTAGCCACCTACAAGATGTCCCTTCACGAGGCCACCATCCGCAGCTTGCTGAGATGCGGGGCGGACATCAGCCTCATGCCCACAGACACCGAAGAGAAACGCTGCGATCGCCAAGTGGTGCTGCCCCAGTACACAGCGGTGCTCAACGACGTGCCCGCTGCGGCGATGGCCGTAGTGAACGCGGCGCTGCGGCCGCAGCGCTCGCTGGCCGCCCTGCTGACGCACCTGCTGCCCCTCGTGGCGCACAACGACGGCGAGGACCCCGCCCCCTCGCCCCTCGCATTCGGACCACACGAGTCTGCCGCCATCGGCTGGAAGATCGCCGCTTTCTGCCTCGACATGGAGGCCGCCAACGAGACCATCACCCGCATTCTGACCGTCCGCAACAGCGACGTCGGCCGCCGTGTGCGTGGGGCGGTCGGGCACTTCGTCAAGTCGGCGCTGAGGGCGAGCGGCAAGCAGGAGGTGGTGGGCGGGACGCGATATCAACAGCAGGGCGACATGCGCGTCAAGGTGACCGTCCCGCCCCTGCAGTGCTTCGCCGTTTGTGGCAGGGGGCAGGTGGTGCTGACGGGTCTGCGTGAGGTGGTGCACCGGGCCCGGCTTGAGGAGGCGGCGCGATACGGCATAGAGGAGGGCGCCATCGCCAAGGGCTTCAACGAGCACCTGGAGAATGCCGACTGCCAGTTCCCGTGGCACCAGCTGGGGCGCGTCGACGGGCGGGGACGATTCGTGACCCTTGACTCAAACTGAGGAGGCCGGGGGGGAGGGGGGGAGGGGGGCATGGGGCATTTTGAGCTGCCGACTCTTCGTGTGAGAGGCTGGCACAAGCCGATGCCATCAGAGGAAGCGAGGCCTCAGAGAGAGAGGGAGGAACGCCTGTAGTCGGGCAAGAGTGACGTCTGTGCGGATGCTCAGTTATTGAATGTGACTCAACTCCACATGGGTGCTCGCACACAGGTCCGTTCATTGACATGAGTCGACACTTCTTTCACGCGCACCCATCCTCGCCAATTATTATCACACACAGCCACCTTGCGACACCAAATACACGGGCATCGCAGCAGGACATCCCATCGCCTACAAATGCTTCCTGCGGTCACTGGAACGGCGGATCACCCATCCTTGAGAGCTCGCGGCGATCGTCTGGCAATTAGTAGCCGTACAAAGGTCGCTTTGGCGCCATGGCTGCGGCAGCGGCTGCCAGCGGGGCAGGCGAGAAGCGAAAGCGGCCGAACGGCAGCGATGGCGATGAGGATGAGTGCGGCCATCTGCGTGAGGCCATCGAGCAGGCCCTATCCATCGCCGAGAAGCTGCGCGAGATTGAGAATGGCCTCATCCAGCGAGAGCGGGCCATCGGCGGCACGGCAGATACCAGCGAGCCATCCGTAAGAGGCCCAGACGCGGAAGGCAGGGAAGCCCTGAAACGCGGTTTTGTGCGTTGCTGTGTGTGTGTGTGTGTGTATTGTCGTCAGGCCGAGCGGATGCGTGACATGTTAGCGTTCAACGTGGCCGGGGAGATTGTGAAAGCCCGCCGTTCAACTCTGTGCGCCGTCAAGGGGACCGTCATTGCACTGCTGTTCTCGGGCCGCTTCGATGATGCCTTCGTTCGTGACAAGGACGAGCGCATCTTCCTTCAGATGTTTCCTGATGCCTGGAAGTGGTACGCAGATGTCATGACTGTGGATGGCCATGCGTCGATCTCACACTGCCCCCTCTGTGTGTGTTTGTGTGCGCGTTCCGTTGTCCAGGTTGGTCGGGAAGCTCAACACATATGTCGGCGTGCAGACCATCGACACCATCGTCATACCGCCCTCCAGACAGAACGATACGCCATTCAAGTGAGTGGGCCACACCAACTGACACACGGCAGGCTGTCTGTGTTGCCATGGATCCCATTGTGTGGTGTGGTGTGGTGTGGTGTGTTTGGTCTCGTTCAGGTACTGGGTTGAGTTGCTTATGTCGGACCCCGGCTACAAACGGCGCGCGAACCGTGTGCAGATCCCACTCCTCACTCAAGACCAGCAGCAGCAGCAGGGGGAGGGAGGGCAGGAGCAGCAGGACAGCGATGCTGAGGCCCTCTGTGTGGAGCTGCCCAGTATGATCAGGAGGGCCAAGGATGCCAGGGACGCCCAGATGGAGCGCCTCGAGGCCATCAAACCCCTGCTCAAGACGGGCGATAGCGAGGAGGATTCGGTAAGCCGACGACACACAGGGAGAAAGGTGGGAGAAGGGGTCGTCACTCACTCATGTGTGCTGTCCTTGCTGTGCCCTTCGATGTCAGTTGGTGTCGATTGAGGTGTCGGGTGCCACTGTGACGGTGACCAAGGGCGTAGCCACGTCGCTCGGCGCCGACTCGACATTCGCGAATATGTTCACCAAGTGAGCCGCTCTCACACACACATGCATCGGGTGCCATGCTGTCTGTGTGTGTGTCAGGTATGATCCCGATAGTCATGAGGAAGATCCCGAGTACGTCCGGCGCATAGTGGACGTGGTGGCGAGATCGCACATGAAGGGGACGGCCATCAAGGCGGTCGATGTGCCTGCCGAGTATGTGCGCGGGGCGGTGGGCGAGACCGACCTCAAAGGATTCCGACACGCACTCACCATGTAGGCGCGGCGACAACACACAGAGCTGCTCACCACACAGTGCCCCGACGGCTGCTCTCTGTCTGTCTGTGTTGGTTTGTGTCAGGTACGGTTTGGATAGCGATCGCTATTTGGGGCCTGCAGATGGCCTGCTGACCACCGACCACCTGCACAAGATGCGGCGTTGGTGTGAGGGCGAGGAGGACGCCCCGGCCAATATCCCCTCGTGTGTGGGCGAGCCGGTCGTTCGCATGTACAAGTGAGAAGGGCAGGCCAGACAGATGTGAGCATCACGGCATCCTCTCATCATGCCTCTGTGTCTTGATGTGTGTGTGTGTGTCGTGGCAGGGCGACTGTGGATGGTTGGAGGTGGTTGGACTTCTTCGATGCCGTCAAGGGCCACTCCCCCCTGCTGCTCATCTGCAAAGTGGCCGACAGCAATGAGCTCTTCGCCAGCATCATCGAGGGGCCCATCGAGGTCACCGGACCTGCCGAGAGCACCCACAACACGATATCATACGCCTTCAAGCTGCAGGGGACAGACAGCCACCCATACGTGGGCTACTTCGGCCGGAACAGCAACATGTACATCGCGGGCACACAGGTGGGTACTCATTAGAATGAGCCCAGCAGTCATGGTAATGGTCCCGTCCCTCTATCCATGTGTGCAGGAGAGACTCACCGACTTCATCGATTTCTCTTCGCCCGACTCTGAGCTGACGGCCGTCCTCTACGCTACATCTCTCTTCTTTGGCATTCGTCCGGCCGCCCAGCTGATCGGAGCACCAGCAGCAGCCAGCGACGAGATCATGAAACGGTGCCAGGGAGTCACGTTTGAGGAGAATCAGCCGGACGGGTGGCGGCAGTGGGAGCGGCCGACTGTGAGGCCAAGCGACCACGGCGGTGGCGATGACCGAGTGTTCCTGCCTGTCTCAGTGAAGGGATGGCACTTTGACGTCAGTGAGCTAGAGGCATACAAACTGGCGTGAGCGAGGGAGGGTGACGGCCAGCGTGACGGATAGAGGGACGGGGAGAGGGGTACTGTAGCCAAATGGTCCATCTGACTCGGGGCGCGTACGTGTGTGAAGTGTGTGTTGATGATTCCCCTGACACGAGTGACTTCAGTTCGTCGCGTACCTGAGTGCCTGGAGAGTACCTGCCTGTCTCAGTGGAGGGATGGCATTCCGACATTGATGAATTCGAGGCATGTCAGCTGGCATGAGGGAGGGAGGGAGGGAGGGGGGAGGGACAGTAGTGTGTGGTGTGTGCTTGTATTCGTGACGAGGCCGTGGCTTCCCATCTAGTTGTACAGTTGACAATCGCTGCGCATGGCCTCCAGCAGCTTGAGGTGACTGCTGTGTGCCGGAGGGGCATTGACTTGACCGATTAGCATGCCATGCAGCGTACCGTCCACACACACTCACTCTCAGTATGTTATGTACACCGATGGTCTCACTGACTGACTTGACAGGCACGACCGCACAAGCCACCCACCCACATGTGTCTGTCAGCGCACCGCATAGCATCAAGATGGTATGTCGGCCGGTCAGTCTTTGACGTATGCGGCTGTGAATTTGGCCGGGGCGAACTGGACGAGCCACTCGCCCTCGACGGCCGTCACTGTCTTGATGTAGAGCTTCTTGCCCACACCCGTCTGGAAGAAGTCGTTGTACACCACCCACCTGAACGAACGACACAGACACACACACACACGGGGAGGGAGAGATGGGGCGAGGCGGATGTGGAGGGATGGATGGATTGCCGCCCACCCTGGTTGTGTAGTCTTACTGTGGGAGGCTTTGTCGTTCGACGAGCACCGATGTGGGATGCACGTGGACCTCCTGACGGCCGTACTGCAGCCACCCCATCCAGGCCCCCCCCCCCC
>CDMY01000431.1:66470-77873 GCA_001179505.1 Vitrella brassicaformis | reverse complement strand
ACAGACGACCGTCAGACGTCAACACACGCATTCCGGCGCTTGTTTTGTTTGCAAGCGCCTCCTTCTGTACTTGTCAAGTGCTGTTGGCGGCGGCAAGGGGCGTAGCTTGCTTATAGGCGGCGGCCCGAGAGCAGGCGGTGCAGGTGGCGGGACGAATGCGTGCTGTTCCTGCATTGAAAGAACAACAAAGGACCAATTAATTCATGATCTTTTGTTCATTTCCTTCCGCCCACCCGTCCGCGGAGATTCACGTAAGCGGGACCAGGCCCAGTCTGCAAGGGGAGGGGGGGAGGGGTGAAATGCATCTTCCATGCTCATCATAGATCAACAGGTCTTTCTCTCTGACCCCCGCAGATGGATATCCGTGCCTCGTTGGCGTCCGTCCACGCGGCAGAGGGGCGTAGTGTGGCGGGAGCCGCACAGGCTGGGGCGCCTGGATGCCGTAGGGGGGGAGGGGACGCACGGGCTCTCCTCCGGGCGGGACGAAAGGGGGGAAGCGGACACCGACGACGCCGGGAGGATGGGGCTGGAAGGCGGGGCTGAATGTCCTCATCATCCTCGTGTGAGTGCCGGCGAGCGGGGAGGTCACTCGCGCGGCGCCAGTGGATCGACACAAGCAAAATGCATTATGACCTAACACATGGCCAAATGCACACGTGTGTGAAGAGATCGATGAAGGCACTGTCGTTGAAACCGTTTTTCAGCGGTACGTTGACCGAATGACCAAAGCCAGGATCCTCACCAATGTCCTGACACGCACACACGAACACACACGCACTCGTTGACGCGTGTGTTCATTTCTCTGTTGTCTGCGTGTGTGACACACACATGCATCTGTTAGTGCGGAAGAAGGCCTCCGCGACCCCCATCGCCATGGTGTATGTCAGCCAGCTGCATGCACACAAACAGAGGGCGAGACCACGCTGGTGGAATTGCTGGTGGCTCAGCCTGTCTGTACTGCGTACATACCAAACACTCCGTCTTTCCCCCTGTGGAGCCCTCCCAGCGAAAGGCAATGCGGGCCTTCTTGTGATTGAGCATTCGGGGCGACGTGTGTTCTGAGGTCGCCCCTGCAGTTACCGTATCCTATGGACGCTTCTGTCATTCGCTCCTGTAGCTGTTTCCAATTGGCTCTTTCTCTTTGCTTACCTTTGCTGTTCAAGGATGGGCGGCAGGAGCCCCATTCCCAAGCCATTGGCTGCAGACGTCGACCTCATCAGAGGAAAGTCACCATGATCCATATCGTTCAAGGGGCGCCAAGAAGATTAAATCTCGAAAGCCTCGCACACTCTCTCTATGGGCTCTCGCTGGGAATAGGCCGAGCCGATGACTCGTAGGTCCTCAAACGTCCATGAGGATCGCTGTGGCATCTGATGCTGACGCAGGAGAGGGGCCATCAATGTGGGGAAAGCTGGCCCAGGGCAGAAAGAACGCGGAGTGGGCAAACACACCACCAGAAGTAAGATACGAGGGAGAAGTGAGAGAAACTATGAGAACAGGAGAAGAACTGGCACGACCCGATGTTTAAATCCTCGCGAGACGAGAGACGGCCAAGATCGAATCTCGCCGCGAGATTCTCGCCGCAAGCTTGAAAGGTCTTTCCGGCTCTGATGCTTCCAGGGCAGTGGACATCTCTACTGTTCTGCCAGGTAGATAAAGCCACCCAGGAAGGCTGCCGTCATTGCGTGTGTCACCAACCAACGACACAAAAGAATTAACACCCTGATCACATTAGACTCATGAATGTTGCCGCAGACATGCCAACAAGTCCACACACACACACCCCCCACCCAACAGTCACCCAACAGTGTGTCCCAAGTCGGTCGGTCGATCACTCAGCCAACCAGTCACCACACGCAGCTTTGACACACACACATCACCATCAGCACACCAACACACACATACACAGTTGCCTGCCTGCCAATAGGCCACCACACACACACACACACACAATCTTACGCAAAACTTCCCTGTGGTCTTTTCCCCTCCCTCCCGCCCTCCCTCTCAGGATCACAAAAAGCCGGCAATCGACCCCCACAGGCACACGTCTCATACACACACATGTCTACACCTGTGTGCGTGCGTGTCTTGGCGCGAAAGAATGGCACGTCACACACACTCTGAAAAAAAGACCATCGTGCACGTGTGCGGGTTCTCCTTTCTCTCTCTTTCTGTGGGTTAAAATGGTTTGGAAAGGGGGCGGATGGATGCAGGGACGGACGAGAAAGACCCACCCAGACAGACAGACAGACAGAGAAAACAACCAGCCAACGGTCCATATGAATGAAACTCGCTAACGCGTGTCTGTGTGAGGTCTTGTGATGTGCTATGAAGTGGAGTGGAGTGGCATGGTATGGCATGGTGTGCGATGGACGTGCGTGCGGGCATCAGAGAAGCGGTCGGTGCCAAAGCGATCGATCGGCGTGTGTGGTCAGAAAACGAAGAGCGCAAGAGAGAGAGAGAGAGAGAGAGAAAGTGAGAAGTGGCTGCCTTCATGTGTGTGTGTCGACGCGGCAGCCAAGATATCAACCAACACACACAGACACACTTAAACAGCTGGCCGGCTACGGTGAGAGAGGCCGATTGGGCCCCCTCTCTGATCTGCGTGTGAGTTTGCAGACGCAGACCACGCACACCTCCATGCCATGGAGGGCATGTCACATCACACAGACAGACAGACAGACGGCAAGGCAGACAGACAGGCAGAGAAAAATCAAACCGCCCCAGTGCCTTACATCGTCCCTCCCTCCCTGCAATCGCCTCGCCCCGCCCCGCTTCGCCTCGCCTCGCCCGCCCACACACGCACATATGCACACACACGTGTGCAGACAGGCAGACAAACAAACACCAGGAAGGCACACACGTCTTGTGTGTGTGTGGGCTCCTTGATGCTTGGCTTGGCTGGCTCGCCGTTGTACGGACATCGATGTGGGTGGGTGGGGGAGGGGGTGGAGTGGGGTGGGGTGTGTGTGGAAGAAAAATCATACACACGTGTGTCATGATGCAGACACATAGATAGATAGACAGACAGACAGACAGACAAAAAGACGGACAGACAGAAAGACGAACAGACAGGGAGAGAGGGAGAGGGAGAGGGCACACCGACAGCACAGTTTAGGCCAGTCAGTCAGTCAGCGCTACGCTGAGTGGGGTGGGGTGGGGTGGGCATCATAATGTGTGGTTAGTTAAACACAACACACATACACAGTGTGCACCGGAGGGGGAGGGGGGAGGGGCCTCCTTTCTTTACAACAAGACAGACAGAAGGAAGACACAGACAGACAGACAGACGCTCAGACAGACAGACAGACAGAATATACACTCACACGTGAGTGAGTCCACCACCAAGACACAGACAGACAGACGCTCAGACAGACAGACAGACAGACAGAATATACACTCACACGTGAGTGAGTCCACCACCCCACACCACACCCGCGTGAGGGGTCCCCCTCTCCCCATATATCGACCCGACCCAGCCCCCCAGCCAGTTTACCCTATAAATACATCTATCCTCATGCCGTGACCACCCATTCCGTCACTCCAGTCACTCGAGTCCCATTCTGTGTCTGCCGCTGTTAGAGATCTGCCTGTTGGCATAGCTGGCGATGCCGTCGATCGACCGGTTCTGCTTCAACGAGCCCTTCTTGCCGATCTTCGGACGAGGGGACACGCCCACACGCCGAGTTATCTACACACACACACAATCGCTTGTGGGGACTCACGATGGTGTAAGACGCCCTCTCTCTCTGTGTGTGGGTGGGTGGGGTACCTTGAGAAGGTATGCGTGTGGGGAGACGGGGAAGTGCTCCGGTAGGAATGTGGACATGCAGACGTGTTCGGCGATGAAGCCGAAGTCGGCGAGCATGTCAAAGAACTGCCGGTGGACCAGGTCGCACCGGTTGATGTACGAGATGATCGCCACACCCTGATACACACACACACACGCACACACACACCACATCTACAGGTCAGTCACTCTCTCTCTCTCTCTCTGTGTGAGTGTGTGTTGGGTACATTTGCGCTGAGGAAGTATTCTATAGTCTCGAGCAACGGACGGATCGCTTCGGGCCTTCAAAAGCCACACAGCGCACCACAGCTCGTTTGCCATCCCTGTCTGTCTGTCTGTCTGTCCGTCTACTCAGTCACTGACCAGAAGACAATGTCAGAGCCCATGACGACATCGAAGCTTTTGGGCTGCAGCGGCCTGACCGCCTTGACGGCAGTCTTGTAGCCCCACTGCAGCGGCAGCACGTGCACGGCGCAGGGGGGGCCTGTCAGTCAGGCAATCGACACACACATGGATGGATGGATGGATGGCCTGCCTTAAGATGGTCAAGTCATCTTTGTCTCTCTCTCTCTCTCTCTGAGTGTGCGCGTGTCTGTGTGCTCACGTGGTGCGGCCGATGACGTCGACCTTGATGGCGAGCCGGTCGAGCTGCCCCTCTCTGTCCGCTGCTCTGCACACACACACACACGGAGAGAGAGACACATAAACAAGGATGAGGGCAGTGCGACCACTCAACCACCCCCCACACACCTACCCACCTGTGTAGGCGTATGTGGTTGCATTGAGGTTGAGCAGGGGAATGATCTCCTCCTGACCGTCAGTCAGCACAACCTGACACACACACACACACTCTCATAGGTTTGTCCATCATCCACTCATTCGCTCATGCCTACCTCTTTAGCGAATCGTGTGGCCAACAGGCCGGGCAGCCCCGCCCCGGCACCCAGCTCCAGCACCCTCCTCGAGTTGAACAGATGGCTATTCTGCACACACGGACAGACACAGACAGGCAGGGAGCGGCCATCCATCCATCCATGTGTGGAGGTTGGCTGCGTTTCGTGTGGTGTCGTCTGTGCAGTGAGTGCACCCTTACGGCCAGTATCATATAGCACATCGTGTGCGAGGCGGGCCATATTATCTGGCCCCTGCACTCACACCACCAGACAGACAGCAGAAAGAAACAATCAGAATACCAATCAGAAACATCAGACAGCGCTCTGTCCTTGTGCCTGTCTGTCTGTCTGTCTGTGTGTATGCTGCTCTGCTGACGTGAGGTCGTAGTCCGTCTGTTTGGATGGTAGGGACATGAGCCGCTGCTTGACGCCGTACTGGTCGAATGAGAACTCATAGCACACGTAGTCGCGGCAGAGGAACAGACCAGGCTCGAAGTTGTCGTCGAACTCGTCATGGCACCCGCTGGTGGCGGCATCCTCCCTCTCAACACAACCTGCACACACGCACACACACACAGATGGATGTGTGGGTGTGGGCAGCTGCGCCCCTCTCTCTCCTCGCCTGTCTGTCTGTCTGTCTGTCTGCAGGAGCGCTCACCCTTTGTGCCGTCGGTGCTATTGAGGACAGCAGACATCATCCCGGGTCTGGGGGAGAGAGTGAGTTGCGTGGCGTCTGTGCGGTGGTGCGCCGCCCAAATCAACGCATCCCTCGCCTCCAACCTGCACACACACCACACACCACACACCACACACCACACACCACACACACACACTGTGGCGCCCTGTGTGTCCTTGCTGCCTGCTGGCCTGCCCACATACCTCTCGCAGCTCGTGTGTGCGGGAAAATTACCACCTATGGCTATCGTCTGGCGTAAGTGGCACGGCCGGTCAGGAGCGTGCCCAGCGTAGGCCAGGAGATGGCTCACGAAGTCAGGAAAAAAGGCGGAGCTCGCAGAGGGCTGCGAGCTAATCTCGCAGTGAACTGAAGGAAGCACGCGCAGGTAGGCATCACCCCTGACGGCCTCACACGCATCCACTCGGACACACGACTGTATGTATTTCTTTTCGTGCTCACCAGGTTCTGTTATGCTGCGTTGCTCGGACGCAAGTTGATTGCTGTGACAACACAGGTACTGAATGTGGCACCAGCAGCACTCTGATGCATTCAATCCGATGGATGTGTGTCCTGGTGTTTCGTTCCATCAGGCGACTGTCTGTTGGGGTGATGGACCGATGAGCGACACCGTGACGACACACGACCAACCAATGGAGGACGCTCCCGCTGCTGCCAATGGCCCACCCGCCGCCGCTGCTGGTGGTGCCGGTGCGTCTGACGGGGCCGCCGTAGCACAGCCAATGGCTGTCGGTGACAGTGAGAGTGCTGCTGGTGGTGGTGCAAGTGACGAGCACGCCGTCTGGAGCGATGTGTTCAAGGTCAGTCAGCTGCTGCGAAGGCTTGCTCACACACATCTGACTGACATGACTGACACACGCGGCAGCCTTTGCCTATCTATTATGTGAATGCTTTCACTGCAGATGTGCGGCGATCGGACATTGGCGAAATGCGCCATGGTGGGGGGCAAATGAGAATGAAAGATGCGGCATGGATGGATGGATGGATGGATAAGCCAGGCGTGGATCGGATCGGTTTCTTTGTTTGTTCGTGTGTGTGTGTGTGTGTGTGTTAGGTGTCAAGTTCGTTCAAGGCAATGTCTGAGCATAATGTCGTGTGGAACCCTCTGTGCAATAGGAAGTTTCCGTTCCAGGCAGACACACAGGTCCTCGCAACGTGCGTCTGTGTGGGTGTGTCTGTGTGGGTTTAGATACATCTCTCTCTCTCTCTCTGTGTGTGTGTGCGTGTGTGTGTGTGTAGTTCCCTGCCAGCAGCAGCCGGAAGGCCATCTACAAGCGCATGATAGTCGAGGGGCGTCCACACACCATGCACAGCACGTAGGCAGGCGATCTCCACACACACACACACACATGGACGGGAGTGTGCTCCCTCTCTCCCTGTGTGTCGATGTGTGAAGGTTGCCAGCCACTCTGCGATCTCACGGCCCCTTCGAGTACGACTACATCCCTCCGGCCAACAGGTACGTCCCACACACAAGGCACACACAACTATTCTCCGTGCATCTCTCTCTCTTTCTCTCTGTGTGTGTGTGCGTGCGTGTGTGTGTGTGTGTGTGAGCAGGCCGGCAGGCGGTGGTCTGCCGGTAGCGGTGCTGCACACGAGTGACCCCTGGCCGGTTACCGCCAACGTGTGCTACTTTGAGGTGGAGATTGTGGATGCGGGCCAGCAGTGCAGAATCTCTGTCGGGGTGGTGCCGCCTGACTATAACACTGCAAGGTCTGGACGCGACGCCAACTCGTAGATGGATGGATGGAGAGACACAGCCTTGTCTTGTTTGTTGGTTTGCAGGCAGGTGGGATGGGACGCGTTTAGCTACGGTTATCACGGAGACGACGGCAAACTCTTCCACGACGCTGGTGCAGACACGCGCACACACACACACACGGAGGGAGGGAGGGAGGGAGGGACGGACGGACAGACGGAGGTATGTGTGTGTGTGTATGTGTGTGTGTGGGGTGTGTGTGCAGGCCACGGCATTGGCTGGGACGAGAACCATCCGTAAGAATGCTTGCTTACCCATTCATCTCTCTCTGCGTCTGATGGATGGATGTGGCACTGCATCCACAGGTGGCCGTCGGGTACGGTGATCGGCTGCGGTCTGCTCAGGAGACAGAGGAAGATCTTTTTCACCAAAAACGGAGAAATCCTCGGTGCGGTGCCCACACACGCCTGTTAGACGTGACGCCCACACACAATCGACACAAACCAGTACCCTGTCTGTCTCCCTGTCTGTCTGTGTTGTGTGTCAGGTGTCGGCTTCCAGAATGTCCGATGCGTCCAGCTCAATGTAGCCAGCCCCAGCAGACATAGCCCATAGACACGGGTGCCTGGTGTGGTGTGATGCCTTCACTCTTCAGGCGGCCGACAGCCATCCCCACGACCGCCTCCTGTATCCTGCGTTTGGCCTCCACTCGCCGGGCGAGCGTGTGCGCATCGTCCTGGGCTACGAGCCGAGCGACTTCCGCTTCGACCTGACGCAGCTGACAAACACGGACGACCCACAAATCGGTCAGCACACACAGGCACACACACACGCACACACACACACAGAGGGAGAGAGAGAGGCAGTGTGTGTGTACTTTCCCCCTCCCCCCTTCACACAGTGTACATCTCCCTCCCTCTCTCTGCGTGTGTGTGTGCAGACGGCCCGTTGCAGCCCCCCGAAGGCTTCGACACTGACAGTGAATTCGATGACGATGACATCGACGACGATGGTTTCGATGAGGACAGCGACGACCTAGTACGTAGGCAGTACACCGTCTGGCACCACTGCATGTATGCGTAACAGGTAGGCCACCCTACAGACAGACAGACAGACAGGTGTGCATCCGTCGGTGTCTGTCTGTGGGGTGGGGTGTCAGGACATCGATGACTTCAGTATGGGTGAGGAGGACTCGATGGACTGGGGCGACGACAACTACTATGACGTCAGTCAGTCAGTCAGTAGCTATTAGCACCATCCACCGTCCACACATGCTTGACCCGTGAGTGTGTGTGTCGTGTGTGCAGGATGGAGATCCCTTCAATGAAGGGTATGAGGGGCATGACGATGAACAAGACCAATACGATGAGGAGGAGAAAGCTCAGGACCATGGGCAGGTACGCACACACATGACCTGAACACACACACACACATGTGTATCTCTGTGTGTGTGTCTCTCTCTCTCTCTCTCTGTGTGTGTGTGTGTGTGTGTAGGCCGCCAAAGCCCAGGTGGTCGCTGGAGGGTCAGGTTTACACGAGGATGCTCCTGAGGAGGTACCCAAAACCACCCACTCACACACATCTATGCGTATCTGTCTGTCTGTCTGTCTGTATCAGGGGTGGGACGATGGCTATGTCGAGGGCGACTGGCACGACCAGGATGACCCATTTGGCGACGCAGCCGACGACGGCAGCTGGCAAGAGGGTGGGCAGTGGGGTGAAGACAACTATGACGATCCGCCCGAAGAAGGTCACGAGGCATACCAGGCGACCGCACGCAACGAGATGGACGACTACATCGAGCAGCAGCAGGCACAGGACGAGCAAGAGCGCCAGGAGCAGGAGCGCCAGGAAGAGTACGAGCAGGAGCGCCAGGAAGAGATTCGGCGGTTGTGGGATGAGGAAGATTACATCGAGGCGCACGGAGATGAGTACCCTGGTGATGCTTTCGGGGAGGACTGGGATGGTGTTGACGACTAGACACAATCAGTATGAGGTGGGTGGGGGGTTTGGTGGCACACCTCTCTATGAGGTGCGAGCGAGTAGAGCGGAGAGAGACAGACAGTGACTCGTATGTGTGCATGTAGCGCAGTGATTGACAGTTTTTTCATTCATCGGCCGATTGTCGCCTGAATGATTTGTGAACTGTCACGAGACACGCGAAACGAAAGTAAGGTGTGCGTCCCCAAGCAAGAAGCCAACATCCATTTTTCCAATGGGCTTCCATCCATCCATCCATCCTTCCATCCATGCCAAATGTAACCCGAGCCCGTCATGGATCATGAGTCCTTGACATGTAGAGTGCACATAAGTGATGCCCCTGGGTATGGATATGTGTGTGTGTGTTTGTGTTTGTGTTTGTGCGACAATGATGTTGCGTGGGCAGAAGTTGGCTTCATGGTCAAACACTCGTCATTCTAATTTGCAAAGGTGTGATTGTGGCCGAGCAGCTGTCAGGCTGGTCAAAAGGCTGTCAATGCATTGTGCCTCAGAATGCTGTCAGGCTGCATGAGAAGGCCATCTTTCGGCAGCAACTTGGCTCCTTGGTTTGTTGGTCAAGAAGCTGTTCTTTTTTGGTCAAGAACTGTCTTTTTGGATGGATGATCTATCTTTTTGCAATGGCGAGTCATCTTTTTGGGCAAGAAGCCATCTTTTTGGTTGAGAAAGCGGTCTTTTAGCCCCAGAAATTCACCTTGCCCCAGATCGACAGCTCGCAGCTCAAAAAGGCGAGATGTGTTCCTTGTTGTTTCGCCCGCAGGCAACGATAAGGGAGTCCGACGGTGGTGTCTGCTCGTAAGAAGATGCCGTTGGTGCTGTGTATGGCGCTGCTGGCTGTCGGTCTCATGGCCGCAGCGATTCCCTCCAACACACAAAGCGCTGCTGATGGTACGTTAGCAACCGACAACACAACACCATGCGATGCAGCTGATGTGTGTGGATGATGGCTGCATGCAGTGTCGCCGACGCGCTTTCTGGCCCTCAAGTCGGCTGATAAGACCGACAGCACGGAAGCGGCTTCCCAGGGTAAGTACGCGAGAGCAACACAACACAATCAATGAATGCA
The DNA here is from genome assembly GCA_001179505.1 of Vitrella brassicaformis. Classification (NCBI taxonomy): domain Eukaryota; family Vitrellaceae; genus Vitrella; species Vitrella brassicaformis. Next base: position 67,730 of record CDMY01000431.1, on the reverse strand, counting down.
TTTGTGTGTATGGCATTGCAGAGTTAGCGTTCATCCAGCAGCAGCTCGACCACGCCCACCAACTCTCCACCGCCGCCCACGAGATCAGCGTCGCTGCCGTTGAATCCCTCGACAGCGCCCTCGCACGTCAGCCTAGTAATGGTGCGCATCTCAGGACCATCCACCCATTTCTCCATCCATCCATCCATCCGTCCATCTATCTGTGTTTTTCCTTCTGGCTGGCGTCATGCAGGCAGGGATATCACTTGCACAGTCTACATGACGAAAGCGTGGGACTACAGGGTGGGCGGCTGCCCACTCGCAGAGGACGGCCAGGTCACCCACGTGTGCGTGGCCGAGAAGACGGGGCGTGCTTGGAAAACCTACTACTTTAAAGGAACGGCACGGCGTCAGGAACTCAAGCCCCATGCCGGCCTCTGCTTCAGCAAGGGCATTGCCGACGAAATCGTAAGCAAGCCGACGTGTGTCCATCATGTGTACGGTCCTGTCATGTGTGTGTACGGTCCTGTCGTATGTGCGTGTCCATCCTGTCATTCAGTGCCGGAAGGCCCCCACACTTGAAGGTTGACAGAAGGAGAGAGGGACAATGCCGCGCACAGGTATCCACTCGTCTCTTTGTGCTGCCTGTGTGTCTGCCTGTCTCCCGTCAGCGGCGCAGTTTTTTGGCATCTCCATTGGCGACGCCATCATCACGGGGACATACGACCTGTCCGGGATGCATTGTTACGTCGACCCCGACGCAATCAAAGACATGATCAAAGCCATGAACAAAGCAACAACAGTCTACAAAGGGGATTTGTAGCCAGCTTACCTACATACGATAGATGCGATGGATGGATGGACAGGCCCGCACGCAATATCGATATACACTCACACACATCCATGAGTGTGCCGGCGTGTGCTTTGCCGTCCTGAAAAAGCGGTGCCCTTTAGTTTGGATGTCTGGCTGTCTGGTTGGCTGTCTGGCTGGCTGGCTGGATACGCTTGACTTTCGTCATATTTCTTTTCTCGTCTTGATGTGGGCACACGGATGTCTTCCTTATGTTTTTCCCGTACTGATGTGCGTCCGTCTGGCTGGCTGCCAATTGCCTTTATGGATAGATGGATGTATAGAGACACACACATTCAGAGACATGACGTGACATCAACCAAGCGGAGGAGAGATACTGCGATTGATCAGTTGATGATTCACATTGCGCCGGACATTCAACAAATCTGTCTGTGGTCATAAGCGTCCCCCCATCCCCCCCCCCCCCCTCC
>CDMY01000431.1:0-66170 GCA_001179505.1 Vitrella brassicaformis | reverse complement strand
CCTCCCGCCCCCATTGATCAGCAGAAAGTGAGTCCCTTTCTCCCAAACCCCAAGTCAGGCCTGTCCAATGGCGGCCGCCAGCCGATCTGACACACATGTACCCAGGTGTAAGGTCTGAACTGATGCGCTGCATGCCTGGTGTGGTGATGTCTGACGGCTCTCCTGACCTGCTGGCTCGACAGCACGGTAAAGCGAGTCTTCAGGCCCTCTTGGTGACGCTTGTAGGGCGGATGGGCGGTGAATTTCTTTGTCTTGAGGTCCTCCTCAGTCGTGTCTCGAAGCTTGTCGATGGTGAACAGCAGCTCCTGGGGTGGCTGCCATCCGTCCTGGAGGAAGACGAGAGGGGAGAGAGATGCGGGTGTGTACACATTCTTGTGGCGTACATACGGGTCTGTAGCGCATGAAGAAGCCGTTGTGTTTGTCGTAGAGGTCCTCTCCGTCCTTCTCGGCTGTCTGGATCTCCTCGTGGATCCTCTTGGCCACTATCCTGCGTTGATGAGCCAGCGGAAGAGAAAGAGATCACCGACACCCATGGATCCGTCAATGCGTCCTGGTAAGCTCACCTGTGTTCCTTCTTGAGAGTCTGGCGCCACCTGAACGCACACACGCACATGTGTATCTCTCTCTCTCTCTCTCTGTGTGTGTGTGTATATGTGTGTGTGTGTGTAGGCCGCCGACGTTTCAGAGCTCTTGACATCGAAAAACCCTCCTCTGTCACTGCAGACCGACGACAGGAAGCAGTTGAAAGGAAGTGACGGACAAGGCGCCTTTTGTGCTTACGCTTTCGAGCCTCCTTTGCTGCCAGGCATGATGATTGCACAACACGTCGCCCTCCTTGCTCGGGAGCTCAACGAAGGAACACCACTGTTTTGGCCCCCAGAGCCCCCCAGTTTCCGGGGATTTCTTTCTAGTGTTTTGCGACCATCGTTGACGCATACAGAGGCAAAATGTCGTCCAGAAGGTCAGAGCAATGTCACTGCATGTTTCATCCGTGACATGTTATGCGACGAGTGTCCCGCTGCTGTCTTGTTGTCTGGGTTGTGTCAGGGTGACACGTGCCCAGCTGGAGGCCAAAAAGTACATTGAGCAGCACAACCTGGAGCGACTCTTCGGACAGCTCCTCAACAACGTCGTCCAGCGGAGATCACCAAACCCAAAAGTCTTCATCGTAAGCTTAGATGATTCCAGCCATCTCCCACGTGCACACACATAAGCATCCCTCTCTCCCTCTACCTCTCTCTCTCTCTGACAGCTGCAGTATCTCTCTGAGCGGTGCACGCCATCCGAGCTCAAGGCGGCCGGGCTGTCGGTCTTGTCAGCCAAAGATCGGCAGCGGCGCGATGACGAGAGGGACGAGGAGAAGGAAGGCGCCAGCGCGCCGCAGATGGAGGATATGCCTTTGCCGGATGAGTCGAAGGCCGCCATCAAAGGCACTCTCACCAGAGACGTACACACGAATGGATAATTCCACAGAGAGAGGCAAGAAATCGCGACTGTATGTGTGTCTGGTCAGCTTTATAACACGACGGTGCAGCAGACGCCAGGCGGGACGACATTGCGGGATTGCCTGCGGCTGGGCATCGAGCACCCTGAGTCCCTCATCGGTGGACAACACACCAGGACCAACAAAGCGCGGGACAGATTCGGAGTGAATGCTTTTTGTTTTGTCTTTCTCCTCCTTAGGTTTGATTGCGTGGGACACCGAGTGCTACGATGTCTTCAGTGATATATTCTCCGAGCTGATGGCATCGCAGCATGTCCACAGGTCTCTGCAGCTGCACACGGACCTTGCTGCGGTAAGAAAGAGGGAGAGATAAGATATGTGTATCGACATCGCGTACATCGATCCACTCGTCCATGCACACGTGTATATCAGCACAGCATTGCGCGTTCAGAAAGCTTCGAAAGGCTTCCCCTGGCAACACTCGACTCAAAACGATTTGTGTTTGCCCGCATGCGAGCATCAAGGTATGCACAAACACACACCGACCCCCCTCCATGTCTCTGTCTTTTCCCACTGTGTCTCAATTACTCAGGAACGTGAAAGGCTACCCCTTCACCCCCAAGATCACCGCCGCCCAGCGCGCGAAGCTCAGCGAGACGATCGAAGAGGCGTTTCAAAAGATGCCCTCCACACTGGGCGTACAGGTGATAGACACACACACACATATGCACAAGAGCGCGAGAAATGGCATTCTGTGTGCAACTGTGTGTGCGGTGTCAGGGTGACTATGTGCCAGTGAGAGCATTGGAAGAGCGGCAGCCCCACTTGAAGCACCGGCTCTCTCGGCTGGGCCTCTTCCCACACAAGGCAAGATGACCAACCACACACACAACACAGCCACGCCCACTGTCGTGCTGAATTCAATGCAGGTTGAGATGTTGGACTGCATCGATCTGAATCGTGAGTGGCCGACGGGCCGTCTCATGTGGCTGGGAGACGACATGGAGACCGCCATATGGGTCAACACCACCGATCATGTCAAGGTGGTCAAGCGGGTCACCTCGCCCACATCAAGTGCCTTCCAGAAGGGCCTGCTCAAAGTGGCAGAGATCCTGGAGCTCATCGCGGTATGAAGCTCTCTCCGTCCGTCTTTGCGTGCTTATATTGCCATCTGTCTGTCTGTCGGTGAATGGCTGCAGCGCACATTGGGCTCTGAGGTGGCGAGCCAGGCATATAGCTACCACTCCACATTTGGCTTCCTCTCTTACGACCCGGGCAACGCAGGACACTCTCTACGGTACACAAATGGACGCACTCCTGAATTCATCTTGTTGGCCTCTGTTTCTCGTCAGGTGTTCTGTCGGGCTGCGGCTGCCGGGGCTGTGTCTGGCGGGCCACCAGCGGCTGCGTGAAGAGGCTGATGGGCGGGGCCTCAAGATTGGCAAATACACACGACTGGAAGAGGCAAGTACACACACGCAGAGAGAAAGAGAGAAGGCCACTTACATGCACATTTGAGTGTCCATCCATCCATCCACTCATCCATCTGTGTGTGCCTACAGGGTGTGGTGGAGCTGGTGTGGCGGTCGCGTTTCGGTGCGGATGAGGTTGAGACGTTGACCAAGCTGCTGGAGGCTGCGCAGGGGGTGGTACGGGTGGACCAGATACTCATGGACGAGCTACTCAGCCCTTTCGCCGCTGTAAATGAGCTGATTGTCTGAACGCCCCTTTCTCCTCTTTCTTCTTCTGTCTTGGTGTGTTCATTGCTGTGTGTGTGAACCATGACGCAGACATGGAGGGCCGACCTCTCCCCGCTGCTGCAGATGGCCCTCGACCACGAAGAAGAGAGGGGCGGTGGGGAGACGGCGGCTATTGAGACGTTCCGGCACCAGCGGCGCGAGACGGACATCTCACTGCCGTCACGTGACGGTTTGTTTGACGTGGACGCTGCCATGGCGGCGGGGCTGCAGCTAAGCCACATCACACAGCAGAACAGCACTCTCCTCACGCCATCACAGCTGGAGACATTCAGGATGCTGCAACACAAAATGATTACCGTAAGCCGCGACGCATGCATAGAGACATGCATGTTGTGTGCCTGTGTATATGCATGCAGGAGGATGACCAACAGGGCGAGGAGGGTGCGCCTCGGCTTGAGTTCAAGTGGCCCATTTTGGATGCCCTCCTCACATGCTGCCTCTGCCCCAGCGGAGACACGTAACATACACTCAAACAGAAAGATGTCTGTATACTCTCTCACTTTACCAATGTCAGTTCGTGGGACGGCGTGACGAGCTGCGGCGTGTCGGTGGGCGAGGCCGCTGCGTACGACGTCTATCAGGAGCTGTTCGATCCCCTCATCGCCGCATACCACAAAGTAGAACCACAAGAGCTCCAAGTGAGTGCGTCGATTAGGTCTGAACACACGCGCATCCTAAGAATCGGAGAAAGAGAGAGGGACTGTTGTGTGGTGTGCCTTCTTTCGTTGCAGCACGACGATCTCGTGTTGGCGTCTCCCACCTGTCCTTCTGATGCTCCCACTGCTCCCCTGAAGGACAGATTCATCCAGACGCTCAGCCAAACATACGTACCGCTCATCGTTGCCAAGGTAATCCGAGAAGCATACAGAACAGAGACAGGGAGAAAGAAGCGTAGCGTAAGTGTGTGTACATCAGGTGCAACGGAATGTGGCAAATGAGCCCTTTGTGCCGGGCGCACTGCCGCAGCAGCTCACACACATCGAAACAAAAGTCAGCGAGGAATGCGGAAAGGGTGGAAGGAGACGATGTGCATCACTCGTGTGCGTGTGTCTGCGTCAGCTGCGTGCCACCTTCCATGCGGTTGAGTCGTCGGCAGAACTGAGTACGGCCATTGAGCCTGATGCGCAGTATGTCGGCCCGCCAGCCGTCTTCGGCTTCTCTGACTCGCCACAAGACAAAGTCAGTCAGTCTGAGACACAAACACGAGGGCATGTTTCTTGACCGATTGATCGACTGATTTGTTGATTGATTGACTGTCTTACTGATTGCAGCTCGGTCGCGACCTGATGTTCCCTCTGGGCTTCTATCCCAATCTGACTGAGTTCCACTCGTGTGCCGGCTTCAAGCAAAAGTGGCCCATTGGTCGGTACACAACACACGCATGCATTCACACAGCAACGAACTCTGTGTGTGTGTCTGTGTGTATGTGTGTCTGTGTGTATGTGTGTGTGTCAGGTCGTAGTGCGTTTCTGAGTGGCAGCTGTCTGTGGGGCGGCGTGATGAACGCCCGCAACCACCTCGACATCGCCTCTTGCGACGCGGAGGGAAACGCTCTCCGCTGCGTAGAGCGCCTCTTCCACGTGTTGCGGGCCTTCCAGTCAAGCGACACAGACATGGCCTTTGCCTACTCCAATCGCCTCGGCTACCTCACCGCCCTCCCAGAAGGCCTCGGCACCGCACTAGAGCTCTCGGCTCGTCTGGTCATCCCCAAACTGATGGAAGACCACCTGCGCCCGGCCATGATGGACAATACACAAGCACAGCATCCTCAGCAGCAGGAGAGCGGTGGCGAAGTGCGGTCGCAGAGAAGTCGGCGGAGTATGGTGGGGAGGGACACAAGTGAGCTGGCCAAGATGTGCGCAGAGCACCGCCTGGCTTTCCGCTTTGTTGAGAGCAAGAAACCACTGAAACAGTTGGGCAACTCTGGTAAGAATGCAGCATGGAGAGGGAAGATGCAGAGACGTGCATCCATCGGTCTGTGTGTTGACTTGTGTGCAGGTTTGGTGTGGGTGCGTACGGTCAGCAGTCTGGGCATGAGCGAGGCACAGGTGGTCGAGCAGTTCAACAGAGGGGTGTCGGAGCTGATTGAGAGAGAAGAAGAGCTGGCCACAGAGGACACACACATCCCTGGCGCAGACGCTGATGCCATGGTCCACCTGTTTGTCTCTACTGCTCACACACCCACTCACAAATTGTCTCCCTCTCCCTCTTGTCAGCTGCCAGTGCCCTCATTTGACTTCACGATCAAGGGCGGCGACATCAATGAGATCACCGCACAACTCAGAGGCAAACAGTGAGTGTGTGTGTCTGTGACGCTCTCCTCGATCGACATTGCTGGCGTCTCACTGACTGTCTGTCGATGCGTGTTGTGCAGGACCGATTCCGGCTTCACTCTGAACGAGATCGCTCTCGCAGGAGAGATATTTCAGCTGCCAGGTTATGACACACACACACACACACACAGAGAGAGAGAGAGAGAGATGCACGGTCAGGGATGCACGACGCATGACAGGCGGGGCATCTGCCGGTGACGAGGAATCCTTCACCCTCTTCAAGCCGCTCACCCACGCCATCCTCACATTTCTCCACCCACCATGGGCACAGGCGGCCACCTTCCCGCCGCTCTCCGTCTTCACGCCCATCGAGAGCGGCAGCAAGGCATTGGTGGACGCGTCTGTGAGCCACCAGATGGACAGCCCGATTGTGTGCCCGCCTGGGTTGGGCAAGTCGGAGTGGCAGCTGGCGGTGCGGCGGAATCTGCAAGGGACGCCGTTTCTCACTTCCACATGCACCACCAGCTCTTTCTCTGGTCAGGGAGACATGTGCATCATGGCGTCTGTCCATCCACCCATCGTGTGTCTGTCCGATGGATGCAGGGACGACCAATCGTGGGGTGCTTTCTCTGCGGGAGGTGGAGAAAGCTTTGGTGCCGGCGATGAAGAAATGCGCGGCATTCAAAGACGCCAGACACCTGCTCGTGGAGGTGCGTGAGTCAGAGAGACAGGCACTGTCTGGCGAAGTCTGTGCGTGTGTGTCGATCAGTCGCTGTCTGCCGAAGACCAGTCTCTCCTCACCGGCCAATTTGGCATCAATCTCTTTGAGAATCAGCGACAGGTGCGGCGCACACTCATTGTCCTCCCCAGCTGTGCATGGATGGGTCGCTCGCTTGCAGGAGTCGCTCCCTCGCTGGTGGCCCCGTCATCGGTCTGTGCTGGTGTCCGCCGGCGACACGCCCACAGCCGCAGCACTCATCAACTTCTCTGACCATCTCGTCATCAAAGTCATCGGGTACAGAGAAGAAAGTGACAGGCATCTGCATCAATTCTGCCTCCATGCATCCGTGCAGTGCTGGCCGCCCTGTGCGTGCGGTCTTCGCCGAGCTGGCGGCCATCCTGGCGGACGTCCAGACGCAAATGGGCGAGTGCCTCTCGCCAGAGTCCCTCGTATGGACCAAAGACACAACAGAAAAGGGAAGTGCGCCTAACACCTCCCCTCGGCGAGAGGAGGGAGACGGCAATGGTGGGACAAATGGCCAGTGGACTTCTAAGGTGTTCGCGCACGGCCCATCGGTCGGCTTTATGGGGCCGAACCTCCTCGAGAGTGTCGGAACTGCATTCACGCCTCACATTCGGGTGACCACACTCAGCATAGAGAGCGAGACACGGACCCTCTCTTTGCCGTCGCTTTCTCGCAGGTCCGTCTGAGTCGCTTGTTCCTCAAGACAAATGAGTGGGAGCGATTCCGCTCACTGCCCACTGTCCGATGTACCGAGATCCCGCTCGCAAATGGCGGCCTGCCAAGACCCCCGCAGCAACACAAGGAGGAGGAAAGGAGGCGTGAGAGCAGCAGCAGCCACACACCCACCGAGGATCGCCAGCACGAGACACTGACAGAGGGGGAGGGGGGTGAGGGGGACAGGAAGGAGTCGTTCTCCTCGTCTGCGGCTGGTGGTGGCGAGGGTGACTATGTGGGTTATGAGATATCGACGACAGTGCAGATGAGCATGAACGAGGCAGAGGCCACCAGACACTTCACAGATACCATCACGTACGATGGGCTGAGACACACGACGACAACCCACACATAGGTGGGGAAAATGGGTTTCCCTCCTCATGTGTGTCTCCCTCAGGTCATTTCTGAAGCAGTGTGCTCACTATCATGTCGCTGACGCACAAGAGCTGTAGCTAGCTGAGAGAAGCGTTGTGTAGATGCATTGTTTTGGTAGTAGGCATGCATGCATGGGCTCGATGGATCGGTGTTTGTTCATTCGCCGCACACAAAACGTACATAAGTCCATCCATCCATGCCGCACAGAAAACGTACATGAGTCGCTCCATCCATGCCGCACAGAAAACGTACATGAGTCGCTCCATCCATTCATCATCACACCAGCCGCCCCATTTCCTCGCTCATCCTCACATGACTGCACACACACGCACACCAAAGATCACACACAGCTAGCATAATCATGAGAGACGCATCCGTGTGGATTGTGTCTCACAGGTGTGTCTCACAGGTGTGTCTCACCTGTTCATATGTCGTCCTGTTCATATGTCTCACCTGTTCATATGTCGTCCAGACAGAGGCATCATTGACCATCACCTGGCGGGCCACTGCCTCTGTCTGCAAGGCGGCAAGAGTCTGAGTGACGCCACCAGGTGAGTGAATGACTTCCTTGGAAGCGAGAGCTGAGGCGGTGAGCGAAGGTCACTGATGACTGACTGACGTGCTTTATTTGGCCGTCTTGTGCTGTGCTGTGCAGCTGGGCGGTCAAGCACCCTGCTCTGCTCTTTCTGTGTGTGCGAATGTGTGTCTAGTAGGTTGTATTGGTGCATTGCGAGACAAACGGGGGACTGAACAGACGATGTTAAGTCAGTTAGCCACGACAGAGGGAGACCAGGCAGAAAATCAATCGCCTCCCTCATCTGTGCACGCAGTGGGCGGGTAATGAAGGGCAGAAATATGATCCATGACCAATCACGCTTCACACAGGAAGTATTGACTGTGTGACATGCGACAGGCACATAACAATACACGCCTTGACGACCACGTAGGCAAGTCGGTGTGTTAGTGTACATCATGAATATGTACATCGCAGGAACGGTTCGCATCGAGCACAGGCAGATCGCACGGCCGGGGTAACGAGCAGCCAGTTGTCAGTCTTGAACAAAGAATGCCGCAGGTATCGGGTCTTTCGCTTGCTGCCGCCTTTTCCACTGCTCCTCGACTGTGCCAATGACTGCATATGAATGAGAAGCCAGATAGAAAGCAACGCACCGTCACCTCACTCCCTCACTCCCTCACCTGTGACTTCCGGAGGAGTAACGGGGAGCTCTGTGGACGACACACACAGCGAGTGAGACATACACCGGCCACCGGCCTGCCTCTGTCTCCCTCTCTCGGCCTCACAGACAGTCACTTGTCGAGAGTTTGGGCACCGTCGGTGGCTTCCTCATGACAATCGGCTGCTCTTCTGTTCTGCCGAGCTCGCCGAAGAACTCGTCGAGAGTCTTGTGGTCGTCGGCATCGGTGGACGGCTCACCGGCACGGCCGAACAAGACGATCTCGCTCGTGATCTTGTAGAGATGCTGCAGGCACAAATGACGACATGAAGACAGACGTTGGTGTGCGCGTTGGGTGTTGGGCGCCTCTCCTGTCCCCCTCCTCACCGCGTGTTCCTTCACCAACACCCCCTTCAAGTCAGCTACCGTCTTGAGGCCGCGCAGCACACAGTTGGTGGACAGCGAGGAGTCCGACCACCGAAACCATATGAGGTACTTCTCGCGAGGCCACATATCGGCCATCTTCGCTTCTTTTGACCGGAATCCCCTTGCCGTGCGAGCTAGGGGATCTATACGTTGGTTGGTGACACACGCAATGACGGCAGCCTTCCTGGGTGGCTTTATCTACCTGGCAGAACAGTAGAGATGTCCACTGCCCTGGAAGCATCAGAGCCGGAAAGACCTTTCAAGCTTGCGGCGAGAATCTCGCGGCGAGATTCGATCTTGGCCGTCTCCCGTCTCGCGAGGATTTAAAAATCGGGTCGTGCCAGTTCTTCTCCGTTCTCATAGTTTCTCTCACTTCTCCCTCGTATCTTACTTCTGGTTGTGTGTTTGCCCACTCCGCGTTCTTTCTGCACGTCTTTCTGCCCAGCTTTCCCCACATTGGTGGCCCCTCTCCTGCGTCAGCATCAGATGCCACAGCGATCCTCATGGACGTTTGAGGACCTACGAGTCATCGGCACGGCCTATTCCCAGCGAGAGCCCATAGAGAGAGTGTGCGAGACTTTGGAGATTTAATCTAGATCTTCTTGGCGCCCCTTGAACGATATGGATCATGGTGACTTTCCTCTGATGAGGTCGACGTCAGCAGCCAATGGCTTGGGAATGGGGCTCCTGCCGCCCATCCTTGAACAGCAAAGGTAGGCAAAGAGAAAGAGCCAATTGGAAAGAGCTAGAGGAGCGAATGACAGAAGCGTCCATAGGATACCGCAGGGGCGACCTCAGAACACACGTGTGTGTATTCAGACAGCGCCCGAATCCTCAATCACAAGAAGGCCCGCATTGCCTTTAGCTGGGAGGGCTCCACAGGGAGAAAGACGGACCGTTTGGTATGTACGCAGACAGACAGGCTGAGCCACCAGCAATTCCACCAGCGTGGTCTCGCCCTCTGTTTGTGTGCATGCAGGATTTTGCCACCTGAACGACTGCGTACTGGCTGACAAACACCATGGCGATGGGGGTCGCGAAAGCCTTCTTCTGCACTAACAGGTGCATGTGTGTGTCACACACGCAGACAACAGAGAAATGAACACACACGTCAACGAGTGCGTGTGTGTTCGTGTGTGCGTGTCAGGACATTGGTGAGGGTCCTGGCCTTGGTTATTCGGTCAACGTACCGCTGAAAAACGGTTTCAACGACAGTGCTTTCATCGATCTCTTCACACACGTGTGCATTTGGCCATGTGTTCGGTCATAATGCATTTTGCTTGTGTCGATCCACTGGCGCCGCGCGAGTGACCTCCCCGCTTGCCGGCACTCACACGAGGATGATGACGACATTCAGCCCCGCCTTCCACGCGTACCCCACTCCTCAGGGACCCGTGCGACCCCCCGGCGTCGTCCGTGTTGGCTTCCCCTCTTTCGTCCCGCCCGGAGGAGAGCCCGTGCGTCCCCTCCCCCCCTACGGCACTCAGGCGCCCCAGTCTGTGCGGCCCCCGCCACTCGCAAACTCCCCTCCCCCTCGTGGGCGAACGCCAACGAGGCACGGATATCCATCTGCGGGGGTCAGAGAGAAAGACCTGTTGATCTATGATGAGCATGGAAGATGCATTTCACCCCTCCCCCCCTCCCCTTGCAGACTGGGCCTGGTCCCGCTTACGTGAATCTCCGCGGACGGGTGGGCGGAAGGAAATGAAGAAAAGATCATGAATCAATTGGTCCTTTGTTGTTCTTTCAATGCAGGAACAGCACGCATTCGTCCAGCCACCTGCACCGCCTGCTCTCGGGCCGCCGCCTATAAGCAAGCTACGCCCCTTGCCGCCGCCAACAGCACTTGACAAGTACAGAAGGAGGCGCTTGCAAACAAAACAAGCGCCGGAATGCGTGTGTTGACGTCTGACGGTCGTCTGTGTCTCAAAAGAGGACAGAGACATGTACTGAGATACCTGTCTGTCTGCAGGCAGTCGGGCCTGGAAATCGTTGTCTACATTTTATATTCTGAAGTCTCTTCTTTCGATTCTTGTGCACGGAGGCGCACAGACAGGTAGGCATTGAGCTCAATTTGTTGTTGTCAAATTGTAAGCAGGTGGAGGAGGCGGAAACCTCGTCAACGCCTGCTGCCCAACGCCACGGGCCAAGGGCCCGCAAGTCAGTAAAAGCCGCCAACCTTCTTACATGTATTATCCACACGGCATTGTCTGTCTGCGCCCCTTTGATTACAGCGCGCACCGTTTCTTCAATCAAGACACGCACGGAGAAGTACTGCGTCAAACTGCCTGTCGTTTCCTAATTGTGTGGATGCAGGCTCGAGAAGGAGGCCAAACGCCGATCGTGTGTGTCGATCCACTGGCGCCGCGCGAGTGACCTCCCCGCTCGCCGGCACTCACACGAGGATGATGAGGACATTCAGCCTCGCCTTCCAGCCCCATCCTCCCGGCGTCGTCGGTGTCCGCTTCCCCCCTTTCGTCCCGCCCGGAGGAGAGCCCGTGCGTCCCCTCGCCCGAGTTCCGAGGCGACTTTGTGTCGGGTGACGTGCCAGACTCCCTGAAGAACAGGAGACTTGTAGCTCTCGACATGGGCGCCATGATTGAAGGTCAGCCGTCCAGCCAGCCAGCCGCTCACATCGCCATCCATCCATTCATTGCCGCCATTCATTGGAGGCATCGCATCGCACCGCATCGATCAGGTGCCGAGCTCCGAGGAGAGTTTGAGAAGAGGCTCGAGACGGTCCTGAAGGAGGTGGAGGAGGCCGAAGGGATGATTGTCATGTTCATCGACGAGATTCACACAATCGTGGGCGCAGGAGCCGCCAGAGAAGGCACGATGGACGCTGCAAACCTGCTCAAGGTGCGACGCCACCTGACATGCACGGCGCCCCAGCACGTGCGGCCCCCTCCACACGGATACTTACCTCGTGGACGAACGCCAACGTGTGGGGCGAGTGCAAACAGACCGACTGATTTCTTTCCTGTCTGTCTGTCTGTCTGTCTGTGTGTCTGTCTGCAGGCCTTCAATTGCTGCCTACATTTTATATTCGATCGGCTTCTTGTTCTCATTCTCGCAGCAGCTGTGTCTTCCATGTCAGCGTGACCTCGAGGCTGACAACACGCGGAAGAGCAAGGGGATGTCTGACGCACAGATGAATGTGCTGTTGGAGATGAAGTTGCGGCATGCTGAAAAGGACAACATCATGGCGAACCAGAGGGGAATACTAAGGCGACCAACGTCATCTCGTGTGTTTATGTGTGTTGGAGAACAGTACGTCGCTTGTTGACGGCACCGTCACAAGCCATAGCCAGACCAACAGCACACACACACACACACACGCACACACACAAGGGATACTTGTCTTGTGTTCTCTCTCCGGGGATGGGTGGTGTGCAGATCGGCCGATGACAACTTTGAACTGCACTGTATTGTCCCGCCAATTGCACATCGAAGGTGAGCTGTCGAAGTATTCTATACTGATCAGGTCGTGCGTATGTGTCTCGTGTGTGTGTGTGCAGATGGATCACTGTCTCCCTCTTATATCTCCGATGCACCTACTTCATCCACGCCTGCCCCCGGCAGCCCGCCGCTGCGTAGGTGAGGGAGAAAGGAAGGCCCTAAAGGAACTTCATCGTGTCTCTTCTCGTCTGTGTGTTAACGCATATTTGGCCGCTTCGGCGGCCACCGAGAGACGTACGGGCAGTTGGCCATGGAGCAAGAGAAGACTGCATGACCAATCAGGTGCAACGAGTGCCGCAGGACGACTAGGGACTCCCACGATCAATCAGGTGCACACACAACGCACTTGTGGGTGCGTCTGCAGCTGCGATTTGCAGAAGCAGAGATGCACAGTGTGTGTGTGGGTGTGTGCGCAGTACAAGATGATGCTCAAGCGCTGCGAGATAACGACAGTGGCCTTCTCTGTTTGTGTGCGGCATGTGCAGATTCAGACGATGGCAGCGGCGATGATACTGACACCGTCGGTGTGGATAAAGGCAGCCACACAAACCACAGATGCCCCCACATCCATCAAATTCATTCGCGTGTGTGAGTGTGTGTCGTGGCTTCGGCAGGTGACGGTGGCGCAGTTGAGGTGCAGCCGATGGATCCCTCAGTCAATGGCTGGTGGGTGAGCAGCGATACATGTCCCTCTGTCACCATGAGGGAATGTCGCCCTGCCTGCCCCCTGTGTGTGTATGTGTGTGTGTCGTCAGGAGGGTATCCCCTGGGTGCTGGCTGTCATCATCTCTGAAGGCGATCCGTTTCTTCGAGACACAGCTGCTGCTGCTGATGTGTGACCGAATGGCTGGCTTGGCTCTGATGGGTGTCAGTCGGTCTACGTTGGCTCTGATGGGTGTGGGTGTGGGTTCATCTGGTGCGGTAAGATCCGCTGCTGGCCGATTTTGATGTGATGCTGAGGCCGATGTGTGACTGCCTTTGGCTGCTTTATTGACTCACTCGCCACATCTATATATCTCTTTGGATGGCTGTGTGGTGGAGCGCTTCTGCCTGCCTGTGCCGTGCACGAGGGTGTGTGCCGTCTCTCTCATCCTCGAGAGAGAAAGGCATTTGACGCATAGCGAAACGAGTAGCCGCTGTCTTGTGCGTGTCGACCAATCGAGACCATCATGCAATGTCATTCAGTAGTTCGGTCATCCACTGCACACAGCCATGTACCAGCACGACCAACAGGTGAACTCATTCAGTCAACACCACTAAACGCACCTCACAACATCCTGCCGCCATCTCCACCTTCCACAGGCGGGCAGGCAGGCAGGCTGGCAGCAGGTGAGCATCTACCACGGCATTCGCGTCGGTGACACCCGACTGGATGTTGAGTGCCACTGAGTGAACACATGAGAATGACTCACACCGACCAGTGCCGGGCTGTCCATCTGCTGGCCTGTCTGCCTCCCCTTTCTCCGTCCACCCACACAAAGGAAGCAGCCAGTGAGGCAGCGACAGCAATCTAGTCATGCACACATCAAAGCCTGCCCGCCCGTCTGCCCCTCCCCCTCATCCATCCATCCATCCACAAATCGACGTGCCCCGCTCGCCCATATCACGTCAGCTGCAGCGGTCTGAAGGTCGCTATGCCGTCCCGGCCCCTCTCGACGCACCCCAGCTGCTGCCACTGGAACTGGCAGTCGTCATTGCCCAGGTACTCGTTGAAGCCCTTGACCAGCCCCGCGACGCCATGCTGGGCCGCCTCGTCCAGCCGAGCCCTGTGAACCACCTCACGCACACCCAGCTGCCGGTGCTGCCCGCTCCCCTGCTGTCCGGCATTGATGGCGAAGCACTGCAGCGGCACCCGCACCGTCTCGCCGCCCACATCGGCCATCCCGCCCACCACCTCCCTGTTGCTGCTGGCCTCGTACACTGCCGACCGGACGAAATGCTCGACAGACGCACGCACACGATGGGCCATAGCGGAGTGCCGCACGCCGATGGCCTCGGTGATGGTCTGGGTGGCGGCGTCCATGTCGAAGAGGTACGATGCGATGCGCCAGGCGAAGATGGGGGCCTCCTGCGGGCCGACGGCCAGCCGGGGGGCGAGCAAGGCCGCGAGCGACCGCTGAGGGGCGAGGGCGGCGTTGATGGCAGCCATGACATCATTGGGCAGGTTGTTGAGGACTGTCGCGTACTCGGGCAGCACCAGCTGGCGACCACGGCGGTCCTCCTCCGTGGCCGTGGGCATGAGGGCGATGTCAGCGCCCACCTGGAGCAGCACACGGATGGTGGTCTTGAGGTTGGAGATCCGGATGGTGACCCGATCCCTCTCGGCCTGCTCCGTGTTGTCGTCTCGCAGCCGCTGTGTGTCGTCATCAAGCGATATGGCAGCGAGGGTGAGGGGCGTGCAGGCGGGGTTATTTTGGGTCCCTCTGTTGATGTCGGCAGCGGGAAGACGGCGACAGAGAGACGCAGCGACACAGTGAGAGCCGGTGATGGCCGCGAAGCGCAATGGCGTCGATCCACTGCTGCTCACGGCCGTGATGTCGGCCCCGTTGGCCACCAGCAGGTCGATGTAGTCCTCGATGAACTGCTGGGACCAGACGGGATAGGACGCGGCTGCCCGATGGAGCGGATTGCCGTCACCCGGGCCCCGCTCGGTCGCGAGTGTGGGGTCACGCTGGTCGACAGGCTGCCGGTAGAAGGACAGCAGCGTGGCCTCGTGAGCCTCACTCGGCTGATCCGTCGGCAATGTGCGCGGCAGAAACGCCACGCGACGCCCCTGCAGCTGGATGCCTGGAACAGACAGACAGACATCATGATGTATGTTCCGTATGGTGAGTGCTGTGAATGGGTGTGCACCTGGCCGACTCATCAGGAGGTCGAATGCGGCCGGATTGCACGAGGCGATGGCCACCACGATGGGCCTATGGTCACCCTCATCCCGATTGACGTCGGCGCCTCCCTGGATCAGGCTTCGCATGACGGCGAGCTGCAGGGAGGGCGTCTTCCACGTCGGCATGGCGACGGGAGTGCCACCGCCCCCGTCGTCGGCTGCCCAGATGGACGGCAGGCGGTTGTCAGTGAGGTTGTCAACGCACAGCGACAACAGCGGATAAGGGAAATAGCCGCTCGTGGTGCCCTCCACCCGCAGCAGTGGCATCACATTGGGCTCGGCCCCCTGCCGCTGGATCATGTCCGTCACCTGCTGTGGGTGAGTGACGGTGCGGCGGATGATGGCCTTGGACAGCCGTCTGCTGGCGTCGCTGGTGCCAAGAGGGAGGCGGACGTCGACGCCGTTCCCGTAGCTCTTCCAGCCAGGTGGTAGCGACGGACCTGTGGCACAGCGTCCATAGGGGAGGGTGGTATATGTGTGTTGGTGGTGGGTGACTTGTTGACCGACCTCTATCCTGTCGAACCTGCCGGCTGCCCTGCCCACCAGAGGCACCGACACCAGCACCAACACCGAGATCCCCAGCAGCACTGCTGCTGACGCCCTTTCCGACACGGGGCGGTGGCGGTGGGCGATGGGCATGGCCGCCAACACCAGCAGCAGCAGGATGGGGAGCGGGGGGACGCTGCACATACCATACACAACACAACACAGCCATGCCATCTCTTAGTGTGGTGCTGAGTAAGGGGCAGAGGAGGCATGCAATCACCTGTGACTGTTGGCCATTGGGCAGGTTGGCGGCAGGTTGGTGTGTCTGGCCGTCTCCCTTGGCCCTCTTAGGCTCCCGATGCTCCAGAGGAGAGCCGGCACGCTTCACAACACCTACACCTTCACACACACACACACACACACGCCCCAGACCATGATGGCGTCCTGCGTCAGGCTGGCTGTTGTGCCTTCATTGACTACCTGCACAGCTAGATGAGGGTTCCTGCTCCCCTGCTGCCGATGCTGCTGCTGCTTGTGGCCCACCCGCCACCCTGGCCGTGAGATGGATGGCCTGCCGTGTGCCGCGGCGGGACAGCCAATGACACACACATACGAAAGGGAGAGTGGGTGAAGGTGTCTGTCTGTCCGTCGCGGTGCTCTTGTTTGTTGGCCTACCGGCGATGGCATCTGAGAGGGCTCTGTCGTGGAGGCGTTGCTCCTCTGCCTCATGACGACATTGGTCACCGCACCACCGCCCTCCTCAGGACCTGCGCACTCCCCATCTGCACACATCCACAAACACGACGGTGCTGTGTGTGTGCTGTGCTGCATTTGTCTGAGCTGAGTGTACCTTCATCGCCATCGCCACCGTCCGCCATAGCAGGGGAGGCCATGTCGGTGTCGGGACGACAAGACATCACTCTCCCTCACTCAGACAGACAGCTGCACCACGGACCACACACAGACAGATGGGCCTGCAGGCATCTGATGCATTTGTTGTGTGCATCAACCAGTGCTTGCCTATCAAACGTATGAGTCGACGGCCAGCCGCACACACACACTCAACCAATCAGTCAGCCCGTCGACAAGGCAGACCTGAAGACCACCGACACACACAGACACACAGACAGCAAACACTGTCAGCTCATCGGTGTGCTTATGAGTGATCCAATCGCCGCATCTTCCCACTCACCGTCGGACGAGAGGCCGCTACGTGCCGCGATGATCTGTTGCGCAGCAGGGCCGTGCACACTCGATAACGATGGATCCGCCCCGCTTATGGGTCAGCAGGGCCTCATCGTATCGAGGGAAAACAAAATCGTGTCCTGCTGCCATCTCTCAGGCTCGCATCGATCAGCTCGCAGGTCGAGAAAGGAGAGGGAAGGAGCCCTTCTCATGGGCTCAGAGGCCGCGTCAGGAGTGAAGCATTCGGCCGCAGTGCGCCCTGCTCACTTTGGATGAATTGCTCTTGATGAATGACCCGCTCACTTGGCTCCCTGATTGTGTGTGTCAAACTGTCACGACCCACCATATGGAACTAAATGTCATACAGAGTAGTCATCACTTCGCACCCGGTATTCATCAGCCATTCCACACATCAAAAACGGTCTTTACCTGGACATACACACCAGTTACGCCCCGCATCACCAGACTCTGTCATGGACGGCAGGCAGTCAAGAAAGCGGCACACACCGAACAACCAGTCTCTGCTCATACACGAACTCGAGGCACTCAATGACACGCCAGCAGACGGGCAGAGGAAAAACCCATTTGGCTGTCTGTGTGTCTGTCTGTCTGTCTCACCGTTCTGTCTGCTTGACAGTTGAGGACACCCCCTCATCGATCTCTGTGTCCGCAGTGGTGACCTACACTCACTGGATAGCATCGGTCTCATGGCATGGAAGAGCCACTCAGTCAAAAAGCTGTCTCTCTCCCTCCCCTCTCTCCCTCCCCCTGTCCGCTACACTGCCTCCCTCCCTCCCGCCCTCTCCCACATCGATGTCTGTTGGCAGGATGGTAGGAAGGTCACATGATGGGCTGATCGGCCCACTGCCGCACCTCATCGCGCGACCCGGCGAACTCCACCCTCTTTTTGCAGTGCTCACACAGGTACTCCGGGTCGTCTAGCAGCTCCACCAACGGTATCCTCTTCTCCTTCCTGCGGCCCTCGTTCTGTCTCTTGATGCGCTCGTTCTCCTGACGCCGCCGCGCATTCTCGGCCCGCACCTGGTGGAGGTCCCGCCGCCACTTGCTGCAGCGGTGGTCATAGCACTGGCGACACAGCCGCAGGTGTCTGCAGGGCATGTACATGACCGATGGGGGCGCGTCGAGGCAGATGGCACACTCACGCCCATCTCCCTCTGGCTGGGCCGCACCCGGGGGCTGCTGCTGCTGGGGGAAGGCTGTAGCGGGAGAGGGGCACTGGAGCTGCTGGACGATGACGGCTGGTGCTGCTGCGCGGCGATGGTGAGCTCGGCAAGCCTGACCGACCGACGAGACCGTTGCGTTTCGTTCTTATGTGCTGTGTTATGGGATGCGTGTACCTTCTCTTGAGCTCCTCGTTCTCGCGCTGCAGCTCAGCCTCCCGCGACGAGCCGGCCATCCTGCACACACACACACACACACACACACACACAGGTGGACACTGATAGTGAGACAACCAATCGACACCCACCTATCATTTAGAGCATTAGCAGGAGCAGCAGCACCATGGTGTACCGACACCGAGACGCCCTGTCCGCCCTCATGGTGGTGCGATGACCTGGTAGCACACGCGGCGTCGCAAGCCAATAACGTGACGAGCAGCCCATCGCCGGTGTGTGGGTGTGCCTGCCTACCCTAGTGGCTCTTCGTATGGTGCTGATGGTGTTGCAAATGCAGCTGCTGCTGGAGCTGGTGGTGCACTGGAGTGGTCGTAGCTACTGGAGGACGTACAGGCGTGAAACCCGGATCTGACACACCACAGAACAGACGTGGCAATTCGATGGCGGCTGTGCCGCGTGTGTTGATTGAGCGTGTGCGCTACCTGGGCCCGTAGAATGGCGACTGACGGGCGTCATCGTGGCTTAACGAAGCCCCAAACGACCTGAGAAGACGCACGCACCATAAGCGACCCCCCACCGATGTGTGCGTGAGGTGTCCTGATGTCGGCCTGTCTGTTCCTTGCCTGGGACACTTGACGAGTGCCAGAGGGCCCCGATGTCCTGACGGACGATGCCCACTCGACGACGAGAGAAACGAGCCGTCACTGACACGAAATAAAACGACAACACACACCAACACCATTCACTGTGCCCAACCAATCCATCCCCTTCTCTGTGTCTGTCTGCTTACGGATGCTGTGGCTCATGCGCTGGATGCGGGAATGACTCATCGGCACCGCTCGCCGGTCTGTGTGCAGGTGGGAGGCGCGAAGGGCGTGGGGGCGGGTGAGAGGGACTCGACGACACAAACGGTCGCCGCATGGCCGACTTGTGCAGCTCCTCAGCTGACGGCAGAGGGGTAGCCGAAGGGGCCGCCCGAGACGACAGGGATGGTGCAGCAGCCGGGAGGCCCAGCCCCCTCCCTCTGCCCAATTTGCTGCCTGCCGATGGGCCCGGCAGCGGCTCCTCGCGGGGCGTCTGGTCGGCCGTCGACACACAGCTGGGGTTAGAGAGCAGCAGACGGTCAGCCGAGGGCTGCTCAGTCGTTTTGTGCTTGGCTGTGGGGGGCTGGAAGGGCGCCTCGATGGTGGCGGGGCGCGGCTCGGGAATGGGCAGCTCGTTGGGCAGCGCCGTGCGCTCCGCCAACACGAGCTGGCGGCGACGGCGGTGCCGCTCTGTGGCCGTGGGCATCAGGGCGATGTCGGCACCGGCCTGGAGGAGTGTGCGGATGGTCTTCTGCAGGTTGGGGATCTGTCTTCTGGATTCGTCCTTCGTCTCCTCGCCCACATTGTCGTCCCGCAGCCGCTGGGTGGACTCATCGAGCCATCGGGCAGCATCGGTGAGGGGTGTGCAGGTGGGGTCATTCGGTCTCCCTCTGTTGATGTCAGCAGGGGTGAG
The DNA here is from genome assembly GCA_001179505.1 of Vitrella brassicaformis. Classification (NCBI taxonomy): domain Eukaryota; family Vitrellaceae; genus Vitrella; species Vitrella brassicaformis. The sequence continues at coordinate 46,386 of CDMY01000431.1, read as the reverse complement.
GCGGCGGAAGAGAGAGGCAGCGACACAATGGGCGCCGCTGATGACCGCGAGGTGCAATGGCGTCAGCCCAAAGTTGTCCACAGCCGTGATGTCGGCCCCGTTGGCCACCAGCATGTCGATGTAGTCCTCGATGAACTGCTGGGACCAGACGGAAGGCTTCATGGCGGCCCAATGCACCGAATTGCTGCCTTTGTCCGCATCGGTCTCGGCTGCGAGTGTGGGGTGACGCTGGATGAGCTGCCGGTAGAAGGACAGCAGGATGGCCTCGTGAGCCGCAGTCGGCTGGTCCGTCGGCGATCTGCTCGGCAGCCGCATCACCTGACGCCCCTGCAGCTGGATGCCTGGAACAGACAGACATCACGCTGTGTGTTAGGTGTGGTGAGTGCTGTGAATGGGTGCGCACCTGGCCGACTCATCAAGAGGCCGAATGCGGGCCGATTGCATGAGGCGATGGCCACCCGGATGGGCCAGCACGTATGGCCCGCATTGATGTCGGCGCCGCTTTCGATGAGGGCCTTCATGACGGCAAACTGGAGGCCGGGGGTCTCCCACAAAGGCAAGGCGACGGGAGTGTAACCACCATTGACGTCGGCTGCCCATATGGACGGCACGCTGTTGTTGGTGAGGTTGTCGATGCACAGCGACAGGAGCGGATAGGTCCAGCATGATGTGGTGCCCGCCACCCACAGCCCCGCCCTCAGGTCGGGGTCCGATCCCTGCTGGTGGATGATGCCCGTCAGATGCTGTGCGCCAGTGATGGTGCGGCGAATGATGGCCTTGGACAGCCGAATGCTGGCGTCACTGGTGCTACGAGGGAAGTCGACGTCGATCACCCCCTTCTCCAAGCTCTTCCAGCCAGGGGGTAGCGTCGGACCTGTGGCATAGCGTCCACAGGGGAGGGTGGTATGTGTGTTGATGGTGGGTAATTTGTTGACCTACCTCCGTTCTGTCGGTCCTGCCCGCTGCCCTGCTGCCCACCGGAGGCAGCAACACCAGCTTCAGCACCAACACCACTGCTGACGCCCCCTCCGAGACGGGGCGGTTGCGGTGGGCGACGCCCATGGCCGCTCAGCGTCGGACCAGTGGATGGAGGGACACCAAGACTAGCAGCAGGAGGATTGGCAGCGGGGGGACGCTGTTCACACCATACACAACACAGTTCACAACACAGCCATGCCATGTCTTAGTGTGGTAAGGACAGAGGAGGGATGCAATCACCTGTGGCTGCTGGGCACTGGGCAGGTTGGCGGCAGGTTGGTCCCTTTGCCTGTCTCCCTTGGGCCTCTCGTGCTCCTGATGCTCCAGAGGGGAGCCGGCACGCTTTACAACACCAACACCTTCACACACACACACACCCACACACACACACGACCCAGACGATGATGACGTGCTGTGTCAGGCTGGCTGTGGTGCATCCATTGACTACCTGCATAGCTAGATGAGGATTCCTGCTCCACTGCTGATGGTGCTGATGCTGCTGCTGCTTGTGGCCCACCCGCCACCCTGGCTGTGAGATGGATGGCCTGCCGTGTGCCGCGGCGGGACAGCCAATGACACACACATATGAAAGGGAGAGTGGGTGAAGGTGTCTGTCTGTCTGTCGCGGTGCTCGTGTTTGTTGGCCTACCGGCGATGGCATCTGAGAGGGCTCTGTCATGGAGGCGTTGTTCCTCTGCCTCATGACGACATTGCTCACCGCACCACCGTTTGCACGGCCCTCCTGGCGCTCCTCCACATCCACTGGCCGCCGCTCGTCACCGCCGCCGCGTTGGCCTGCAGAGGAATGGACAGACACACACACACGACCTTTGCCAATGATGCTGCGTGTGTGATGTGCTGCATTTGTCTGAGCTGAGTGTACCTTCATCGCCATCGCCGCCGTCCGCCGGGCCAGCAGCGGCCATGTCGGTGTCGGGACGACCAGACCACATCGCTCTCATTCACTCAAACACACAGACAGACAGCTGCACCATGGACCACACACACACACAGACAGATTGGCGGGCACCTGGTGCATTTGTTGTGTGCATCAATCAGTGCTTGCCTATCAAAGGCATGAGTCGGCAGCCAGCTGTCCACACACACTCAACCAATCAGTCCGCCCGTCGACAAGGCAGACCTGAAGACACACACAGACACACAGACAGCAAACAGATCGGTGTGCTTGTGAGTGATCCAATCGCCGCATCTTCCCACTCACCGTCGGACGAGAGGCCGCTACGTACCGCGATGATCCGCCGGGCAGCAACTTGAAGGCCGTTGATGGATCAGTTGCAAACGAGAAGCGGCTGAGGGATGGACAAGCGGACTCGTCCGCCCAACAGGTCTTCACAGTGCCTCCACTGGCGCGAGCCTCTACACAAATTGTTCCCTTCTCCCAGCCGTCCCTTCTCCCTCTCTCGCTCGCATCTGCGCACCTTCGTCGTCAGGGCTAATGGTTGAGCCCTTCGGCGAGTCCGTTGGGTTGCCGTTCAGCCTGGATCTGACCCAAAGACTCATCAACAGGCGACTCATGTGCTGCACGCAGGGCGCTCGTGAGGAGGAAAGGCACGGCCAGATGGAGATCTCTGTGGCTGCCCTCGCCATTCACTGTGCTACCGAAGGTGGGCGGTGACAGATCACACGCGGGCGCGGCAGATCAGATGAATGGATGGTCTGTCTGTCTGGCTTCTCCTTGGTGCAGGTGAGAATGGTGCTCTGTGTGTGGATTGGCTGGCGGCGTATCTCGACAGGCTGCACGAGCAGTCTGCTGCCGGTGGTCGTGGTGTGTTCGAGCTGCATATGATTGACGCCGCTGCCATTTGCAGAGGTCAGCCGCAAAAATTGGCAACAATGGGGGCGCCTGTTTGTCGCGCGTGTGCGACTGCCTCACTCGTTCATTCACTCACTGATGTGTGTCAGGTTTTGGCCCCGCTGAGGCCCTTCGCCGCCGCTACGCGGTAAGCAGCGGACGGGATGCACACACAGCGATGGACGAGTGAGTGCTGAGTGTCATGGGCGTCTGTCTTGCGTGTGTGTGCAGGCCATTCTTGGTGCTCCATACAGCTCATCTGCAGTCCGCAGACTGATTGTCATTTCTCACCTGGACTGCCTCCCTATGGTCATCAGCACACACACAGACACACACACACACACTCTTCATTTCTCCCGCGATTGCAGGCCAGTGGTGTCACTGACGATGTCGCCCACACACACGTCGGTTCACCCGACAGCCCAGATCTGTCAGATGATGACCATGAGGCTGACATCGATGAGCCACAGCAGCACACACCTGGTGCTGCGGAGGGTGTTAGTGGAATAGATGCGCTCATTTCTGAGGGCGACGAGTCGCTGCAGATGTTCCACGACATGAGGTGTGCTCTGCGGCTGATGAGGGAGGTCGGTGGGTGTCTTGTTGTCGCGCTCCTGAGGGACAGGCCCAGCAGGGCAATAGGTGCGTGCGGCACGCTGTGGTGTCAGCGAGGATGCAATCCTATGCACCATCGTCAGATGCTGCTTGTGGCTGTGCAGGTGATATGTTTGATGTGGTGCTTCCCTTGGAGCCTCCCTCATTCAGACAGAGGATGCAGTGGATCAGGTACGAGAGCCGGATGAATGGCATGGCGCACGCGCACACACAGCCACTGACTGTGTGTGTATGTCAACATGATGCTCTCTCCCTCCTCTGTGTTCGTTTCTGCAGGCATCTGTTGGCCCGGTGGGGAATGGAGGATGAGCAGCTGACCAGAGAGGCGGCACAGCGGACGGCCGGCCGCAGCTGGACAGGTCAGTCAGTGAGGGAGTGGCCGAGTGACCCACACACATCATGTCGACTAAATATGTGCACTGCACACGTGTGTGCAGGTGTGTACCGCTTGTGCAGTGAGATTGCCAGTGCGCCGTCATCCGGAGAGCCCGGCGTCGTGTCGAATGCACTGAGTGTGCTGGCCAAAGGCGCCAATCAGCCTTATGTGATATCGCCCGACGCACTGAGGCCGCACCTTCAGGTCAGCGAGATGAATGAGACCCGACACACACATAAAACACACACACGAACAGATTGTCTTCTAAGTGGTCGTCCTGTTGGTGGCGGTGTGTTTCTTTTTCAGGGGCCGTGTGAGCGATTGCGGCGGCTGTTTGAGCGTGCAGAGCGATATGAGGACGCCGAAGCCGCACCAAGTACGCCAGCTGCACTCACGCTAGCCGTCACACTTGTTAGGTGTGGATCTGCACTCCCCTTTTTGGTTTGTGCAGGTGAGTCTGAGTGCTCATCGGTGCTGCTGCTGGGGCCCTCAGGGAGCGGCAAATCGACGCTGGGAAGGTGCTCGCTCATGTGGGAGAAATGAAGCGACAATTGATGGATGGATGGGCGTGTGCAGGGCGCTGTCATCTCTCGGCGGAGTGAGTGTCTTTTCCTTGACCATCCCCAACACAGTCCACGGCATCGTGGGCCTCTCACAGGTAAGTCGGTGGAGGGGCATGTACGTGGCCGGGCAAGTGGCACACAAAATGTCTGTGTGTCCATGTGTGTGTGTGTGCAGTCGTTGCTTCGTGAGCGGTTCGAGTTGGCCTACGCCAGCCATCCCTCAGTGCTCTTCATCGACGACATAGAGGAGATATTCGGCACCAAACACACACACAACAGGGTGAGCACAACACAACGGGCACACAGGCGTCCACGTGCATGGATAGAGAGAGAGACGCCATCGGCTGCTGTTGTGTTGTTTGTGCGTGTCAGCTGACACGTGACCTGCTGGCTGTGTTTGCGGGTCTGTTGGATGAGTTCATGGCGCCCAACCTCATGCTCGTCTGCACATCACGGTGAGCGCCTCACTCACCTCGGCTGCGGCAAGACATCCTCTGTCTGTCTGTCTGTCTGTCTGTCTGTGTCTGTGTGTTCGGTGCTTTGCATGGGATGGCAGCAGCTGTGAAGCGTGTGATCTGCCGGCCGCCATTCTGCTGAGAATCGACCTGCAGCTGATACTGAGGCATTGATTGACTCAGAGAGGAATGGCATGGCCACTGCAGCTGTGTTGTGACTGTGTTGTGACTGTTGCGTGCCTGCAAAGACATTGATTGAACGAGCACCTCGATGAACTGGGCCAGCGTGCCTGCTGTGGCTGTGGACCGTATGTGTGTCAGCTGTGGACCGTATGTGTGTCAGCTTTGTCACCACCGATGACCATCGATTGACGACCAATTTCCGTTGTTCTTGGCAAATTCACGTACCCAGCATCACAGGGAGATGAGCGCCAGCTCCTCGTCGCCATGTCCTTTGCGTTCGACCGAGCGCCAATCAGCAGCGGTTTCACCGAACACCCTTTGTCAATAACCAACCAACCAACCAAAGGCTGTGACAAAGGGAGGGTGAGTATCCACACCACACCAACCGACAGCAGTCAGTCAATCGTCGTCATGTCCGTTGTTGTTTCGGTGGGTTCCCACGCAGATCTGCCATCCATCTCGCTCGCGGTGACTGCGCGATGGACAGAGAGGCCACAGCTTCATCCGCACAAGGTACCCGCACAGGGCGGCAACAGAGAAAACTGCTCACTGACTGAGGCCGGGTTTGGGGTTGTTGGCTTGCATGGATGTCGATGTCGTCCTCAGCTCCCGCCGTGTTGTCGCTTGATGAGACTACTGACCAGCTCCTCAATGCCGAGAGGGAACTCAATCAGGAGAGGTGGCAAGCTGTCATCGAGAGGCGACTGGCGGCTGTCGAGAGGCTGCAGGCGGATTCGCGAGATGAGAAGCACGTAGCGACCATCCAGCTGCTGCAGGACAGCAACACGGTCATGCAGACCAAGATGGGTCTGCTCCAGGCACAGCTGGTGGAGAGCAACAAGGCACTGGCGGATGCCCTGCAGAAGGAGGCGGCCATCGAGGCCAAGCTGACCAAGACCCTTGAAGCGGTGGAGCGGATGGAGCCGCTGTGGGTTTTGGTGGCCTTTGCTTGGGTCTTGGTGCGCTGGCCCATGTTATTGGCGCGGCGGCAGGTGCGGCAGCGGACGCCCTGCAAAAGCTTAAGTAAAGAATGGACAGACATTTGGACATGGAGTGAGAGATCTTGTTGCCCGTCGCTGACGATGTTTGGGGCGCTTGTCCCGATTGTCGTCGCCGTTCGCTGGCTGAACGCATGAAGATCTGCTCTCCCACCTGTGATAGATAGATAGTGAGTGCTTTTTCTTTGGTTTTTGAAACGCTGTCCGCTGTCTGCCCCCCGGATGTGCATGTCCATGTTGTCTGCCGATGGCTTGGTGGCTGTGTGCATGGCACGGCGGCGCAGGCAAGCTGAGGAGAGAGAGAGAGTAGAGTTGACTGACTGACTGACTGACTGACTGACCGTTATGGCGGTGGCGGCGTGATGTGTCTTCCGCAGTGGAAGGGCTGTCTGTCTGTCTGTCTGTGGCTCCAGTGGATTTGCAACTAGACATGGACGAGCAGAGACACACCTGTGTGTGTCATAGCAGCTCCTGTGGGTGGGCTATGGCGCCACTGTGTTTTCTGCTCGTGAGTGATTGTTTGGTGGCTGTGAGTTCTCTGTGTTGGGAAGCTGCCGTAGGCTGGCGGGCGGGTGGGCCGTATGTGCTTGTTCTGTAGTATTGCGTGTGTTGGCTGTTCCTGAGACACGGGCAGAGGGAAAGTATTCATGCATGGGGAAGGTGCAAACCTGTCAGACAGATATAAAACGTAGACAGCGATCGTTCGTTTCATTCTCTCTTCCTTCCACCCGAAAACACCTCATACATCCACTGATAGGTGTTACTGCGTGCATGTCTCCGCTGCACGCATAACAAAAGACCAGACTCACCCACGCACCCCCCCCACCCACAACACAACACAATCCCTCCTCAAACGGAGAGCGCAAGACAGAGAGAAAGAGAGAAAGAGAGTGGCTGCCCGTGTGTGTGTGTGTGTGTGTGTGTCGATGCGGTAGCCCAGGTATCAACCAACACACACACACACACACTTAAAACAGCTGGCCGGCTACAGAGAGAGAGGCCGATTGGGTCGTTCTTGACCGCAACCGATATCTCGTCACCTGCACATCACGGACACTACAGGTGTAGGTAGGTGTGTGTGTGTGTGCCCATGCTCGATCGTCCCTCCTCACTGACTCTTTGAAGTCTCCCTTGAGAATTCCCTTGGCGATGGGGGTCACGACTCGTACTGGGGGTCGTACCCAATGTGGGCGATGTGGTTGATGGCGTCCTCGTCCGCATCCGACGCCTCAGTCGACGTGCGGCCGGAACATTCGCTTGAAGATGTTGCTGGTGTGGCAGTGGGCGTGTGCGTGCCCTGCAAGACTCACACAACATCCATGACACAACCCACATACACGCCAGCACATGATATCGGGGAGCAAGGCAGGCTCCCGACAGTGCGGAATGCAATGCGGCTGCGGCAGATGGGGCATTTCGGCGGCTGCTGGGTCTCCGTTGCGTGGTCCAGCAGCCGCAGGTAGCAGGGGCTGCAGAGGCCAAAGTGGCCCTGCACACACGGACATCACGAAGCCGGTATTGGTTTGTCTGTTACACGTTTGTTAGTTTGTGGCCTCACGCAGGGGTGAATCTGGGTCTCCGTCGCCCTGGCAGCAGATGATGCAGCGCTCGGCCTCTTCTCTCCTCCTGCCGTGCCGCTGCCGCCTGCAACGCCATCTCCTCCGCCGTCTCCAGGCGCTCCTGCAGCCTGAAAGAATAAGAGCATATGAAGCGACACGAGACGAAAGGTGTGCAGGTGTGTCGGTCATTTTAAGGGGGGCCATGACTGCCCATAGACATGCGTACACACACACACACACACACACAAAACATCCACGCAACCGTCATTCCTCCCTGCACCCCTCTCATGTCCGACCCATTTTATCTGCAGCCTTGGCAAGAGTCGGGGGAAGGCCAGCGATGGCGTCCAGTCCGCATTAGTGCTGGTCATGATCTCCCAGAGCGCCACCAGGTTGCCGGACCGCCCTGCACACGACACAGGAGGAGAGAATGGGTGTCGGTGGATCATGCACCTGGCAGCCTTCAAATGTCGTCTGTCGTGCTTACCCGGCTGGTGGCACTTGACACTCAGCACCTTGGTCTCATTGTCGTTCTTGATGCACTCGTGGATGATTCTCTCCACCACGCAGAGCCCGGAGGAGCCGGTAAACCGAATCAGGTCGGTGATGTCCATGACCTGATGCTTCACCAAGGCCGACGGGATAAATGAGGGGGGGAATGCTGCTTCTTACCGATCCATGTGCTGCCAGGTCTCCTTCGTTCGCACCCCGGCGTCGGCCTGCCGCGGTCTGCAAACACGAAAAGCACACTGACTGCATATCATATCGACATACATCCGAACTATCTCTTTCTTTGCAGCTGAGCTGACCTTGTGTCTGTGGCTGTGGCTGTGGTGTGTGTGGCGCGGGCTGAGCGGCCGGCTGCTGCATGAATAAATTCATCGGACAACAGTACACGTGAGGTTTGACTCCCTTCGCTCGTGTGCATCTGTTCACCTCGCCTGTCCGCCGGAGGCCAGGGTGGTCGACTGTACACGTCACGCCACACACGCACACAGCCACGTGTGCCCACTCTTATAGTCCTCTCCGTGAGCTCTCCTACCGCCGCATTGCCGATGATGGGAGGCCCACGTACACGTCCTGTCAGCACAAACGCCCACACAATGCAACATTCTATGTACCTGGTGAAGCGAGGCCGTGCAGACGGTGCTGCGGCCGTGGCGGCAGGTCTGAGGGAAGCCGCGCGGCCCTGGAGGGTACGCCGGCGGCGGCACGTACGTGCAGCGGGGAGTAAAGAATGGACTGAGAGATCTTGAACACATACCCGGCAGCGCAGCCATTCGAACGTCCATAGGGGGAACCCTCGGGGAAATATTAATCCATCTTTAGCAACCAGGATAAAGCGATCAACAGGAGGCGGGAGGGGTTGAGATGGGCCGGACATCGATCTTTTGGGGGAAGAAAACAAGAAAGGGGAGGCCTTGTCTCTCGTCGAGAAATATTAATCTTGCCGAGGTCTTTCGGTTGTTCGCCTTAATTGCCCATCGCTTCATTTGTTGAATGACTGGCTGGCTGGCTGGATGGACCAGCCGCCAAAAACATTGTATCCTCAGCCATTAGGGTTGGGTTTGGGCAACTGGTTTGGGTTTTAAACCTAATATGCACGGTTCTACTAGTAGGGTTTGGAGTGTAGGGTTTGGCCGCGGTCGTGACGTGGCGGGGATCGAATCTATCCCGACGTGGTGGGGATGGCATCACCAACGCAGCCTCTCTCTCCGATTCACACGTGTAGTCTTTGGCTATCGGTACGAATCAGCGGTGCTGTGCAGGGGTAGCTGTGCATCTTTGCGTATCTGTGGGCATCTTTGAGCATCATGAGGTCGCTCATCATCGCTGCGGTCCTGGTGGCCGCCATCGCCACATCAGCTCTGGCCGCCGAGGAGGAGAAGAAAAGTGAGCAACGAAAGGCTGACAGATGGTTGCACACACGACGAGCGAGACAGGCGGGGACCTGCAGCAGGCTGTTCGGGTGCCGACACACGTGGACGGCTCCTGTTTCTGCGCTGTGTGTGTGTTGTGTGTGTTTGATTGCAGTTGAGGGTCCTGTGGTGGGTATCGACCTGGGTACGACCTACTCGTGTGTGGGCATCTACAAGAACGGCCGCGTGGAGATCATCCCCAACGACCAGGGCAACCGCATCACGCCCTCCTATGTCGCCTTCACCGAAGACGAACGGCTCATCGGCGAGGCTGCCAAGAACCAGGCCACGGTCAGCCACGCCATATACACCCACATACGCCCTCTGCACCGCACCACGTGTGTGTGTTTTGTGTTTTGTGTGTGCAGGTGAACCCGTCTCAGACCCTGTTTGACGTGAAGCGCCTGATCGGTCGCAAGTACAAGGACACGGAGGTGCAGCGTGACAAGAAGCTGCTGCCGTTCATTCTTGCCGAGAAGGAGGGCAAGCCCTTCATCGAGGTGCAGGTCAAGGGCGAGACCAAATCGTTCGCGCCGGAGGAGATCTCCGCCATGGTCCTCGTCAAGATGAAGGAGGTCGCGGAGGCGTACCTCGGCAAAGACGTCAAGAACGCCGTCATCACCGTCCCTGGTGCGATACCTCCCCGTCCCCCTCCCCCCGCCGCCCCCCCCATATGTGTGTGTGTGTGTGTGCAGCGTATTTCAACGACGCGCAGCGTCAGGCGACCAAGGATGCGGGGACCATCAGTGGCCTGAATGTGATCCGCATCATCAACGAGCCCACTGCGGCGGCCATTGCCTACGGCATCGACAAGAAGCAGGAGAAGAACATCCTCGTCTACGACCTCGGCGGCGGCACATTCGACGTCTCACTCCTCACCATCGACAACGGCGTCTTCGAAGTCGTCGCCACCAGTGGTGAGTGAGTGTGAGTGGCGCCAACACAACAACAAGCCGCCGCCATGACACCCCTAACTCGCTCCCTCTGTCTTTGTGTGTGTGGTATGGTTCATTCAGGTGACACCCACTTGGGTGGCGAGGATTTCGACCAGCGTGTGATGGACCACTTCATCAAAATAATCAAGAAGAAGTACGACAAGGACATCAGCAAGGACAAGAGGGCACTGCAGAAGCTCCGCCGAGAGGTCGAGAAGGGCAAGCGCGCTCTCAGCTCAACGCACCAGGCGCGGATCGAGATCGAGAGCCTTGTCGAGGGCGTCGACTTCTCGGAGACACTTACCAGGGCGAGGTTTGAGGAGCTCAACAACGACCTCTTCCAGAAGACCCTCAAGCCCGTCAAGAATGTCCTCGATGACGCTGGCTTCAAGAAGACACAGGTGCGTACCCACCCATCCCCATCCCCATCCCCATCAACACACGCCCCAAGGATGCCGGCCGACGTTTGTGTGTCTCATTCGTACCCGTGCGTCTGTGGGTGCAGATTGATGAGATCGTGTTGGTTGGCGGTTCCACGCGTATTCCGAAGATCCAGCAGTTGATCAAGGATTTCTTCAATGGCAAGGAGCCCAACCGGGGCATCAACCCCGATGAGGCCGTCGCGTACGGCGCGGCTGTCCAAGCCGGTAACTAACTGCACAGGCACCCCTCCCTCCATCCCCCTACCACACGCCCCGCCCACCTTTGTGTGTGTTGTGTGGTGCCTACTAGGTATTCTGTCCGGTGAGGGCGGCGAGGGGCTGGTGGTGCTGGACGCGACGCCCCTGACTTTGGGGATCGAGACGGTGGGCGGTGTCATGACCAAGCTCATCAACCGCAACACCGTCATCCCCACCAAGAAGTCACAAGTCTTCTCGACTTACCAGGACAACCAACCCGCTGTCATGATACAGGCAAGCAAGCAACCATACACACATACACACCTCGCGCACACAGGGGCAGGGCAGCACCGGTGGATGGATGGATGGATGTGTGTGTGTATATGTGTGTTGGCTGCAGGTGTTTGAGGGAGAGCGTCCGATGACAAAGGACAACCACCTGCTGGGCAAGTTCGAGCTTTCCGGCATCCCGCCAGCACCACGGGGCGTCCCACAGATCGAGGTGAGGTCCGTCAGCAGAAACCTCGTGTCAGCTGACGCGTACACGTGTGTGTGTGTGTGTGTGTGCGTGTGTGTGTTGGCCGACCAGGTGACGTTTGAGATCGACAGCAACGGTATCTTGAACGTGTCGGCCGAGGACAAGGGCACCGGCAAGTCAGAGAAGATCACCATCACCAACGACAAGGGACGGCTCAGCGAAGAAGACATCAAAAAGATGATCAAGTGATCCAGCCACCCCACCCGACACACACGACACACACATGTGACTGACACCTTCTCACTCAGAGAGGCGGAGGACTACGCCGAGGAGGACAAGAAGGTGCGTGAGCGCGTCGACGCCAAAAACTCGTTCGACAACTACCTCCACAGCATGAAGCAGTCCGTCGAGGACAAAGACAAACTCGCTAACAAACTCGACGAAGACCAGAGACAACAAATTCTCGACGCGGTAGGTACCACTCCCCCCCTCTCTCCCTCCCTCACACCCCGAGTCACCGTCCCTCTCTCTCTCTCTCTCTCTGTGTGTGTGTGTGTGTGTGTGTGATGACTCAGGTCAAGGACGGCGAGGAGTGGATGCAGGAGCATCCTGAGGAGGACGCCGAGGAGATCAAGGCCAAGCACAAGGAGGTCGAGGAGATCTGCAACCCCATCATCTCGGCCGTCTACGGCGCCGCGGGCGGCGCGGGCGGCCCCACCGGCGAGGAGGACTACGAGGCACACGACGAACTCTAGACAGACAGACAGACAGATGGATCGCCCGGATGGATAGACAAATGAGATGGTAGCTTCCCGTCGTCGCGTCGTAGCCCGTCGACTTCTGCTTTCTTTTCGGAGGGATGGATGGATGGATGAGTGTTATCGCTCTCTTTGTCCCCGTGTGTGTGTGTGTGTGTGGCTGCCTCCCACGGCAACATTTTTGCTTAAAGGGGGTGACTGGGCTGAATGCGTGTCTGTCTGCCTGCATGATGGACAGATCGGCGAACATCTCTGTCTGCCGTTTTCCCGCACACAGACAGACAGAGAGACAGACAGACAGACAGTGGATAGATGGATGGATGGATGGATGAATTAGCTGTCTGCGTGCCTGCGTGCCTGCGTGCCTGCGTGGTGTCTGTGATGCATTACTGTACAATATGGTCTGACTAGCACGTGCGTGTGGTCCCGGCTTTATCCCTGTGGATACCCTTACAGCCCCCTGTCGATACTTACAAGTTTCAACTCACTCACCGGTCTGTCTGTCTGGTCTAGCTCAGCTGCCTTAGGGTCCGTCTCTCTCCTATCAGTGGTGCCATCTGCGATCGATTGCGTCTCTGTCTCATTGCACACGCAAACGCAGACGCCTGCCTGTCTTGTCTCTCTTGGTCCAGTCTGACACGGCAAGGCGGTGGAGTGTCATGATTTGATTCTTGGCGGCGGACCGGATGACCCGACGAGGCAGGCAGGAACGAAGGAAGATTCACAGTGCGTCCATGATGGGTAGAGAGGTTGTCTGCCCTCTTGCTGATGCTTACCTGCCCTCAGTGTGCCGTAGGGGTGTCGAAAGCTTCGCAGCGGAACTTACTGATGGCACTCATCAGTGGCTGCCGAGGTGCAGCCGACGAAGACGGATGGATGGGTCGATCGCCTCCTTCTGCTTGCCTCTGTCTGTCTGTCTGTCTGTCTGTCTGGGTGCGTTGACGTGACGCCAGTGGCCTGTCGATAAACAAACGAGATGGATGGATGGATGGATGGACAGCGGGTGGCCTTTCGGTTGTGATCTCGCCTAAATTGCCCATGTTTCATTTGTTGAATGAATGAATGACTGGCTGGCTGGACGGATACATGTAGAGACGTACACACGTATACATCCCGCCAAAGAGAGATACGTACTGCACGCAAGAAGCATGGCGACACATATGTTTTTACCCCAACACACACACACATCGAGTGACATATCATCGATCACGGGGCAGTGTCTTGTGCTGCTGGTGGAAGGAGAGCCGTCTTCAGCCATCTGACCGCACTCAGCCCCCCACACACCTCAGCCATTTTCCTGCACACACACACACACACACACCAGACAAACCACACACACTCACTGCTTTCGACATGTGTATCCCTTTGACTGACCGCATGTTATCGGTGAGCATCACTGCAGTGGGTATGCCAATCATGTGCTGCTGCAAGGGCCGGTCTCGTGTGTCGATGGGCTGCCAGCCCCTCAGCTGCATCGCCAGCACGTCCACAGGGCAACCGTCCTGCGCACATCGGTTGAGGCCCAACACACACGTGTGTCTCGTGTCCTGACGCCGCACGTACGTATGGGAATTTGAGCGACTGCCACAGCGCGACGCCCTCCCGCAGACCGTCCTCCTCTTCGCTCCTGTATGCCCGCTGCCGGTGTCCGTTTGGATCGGTGAGGTCGCCAGCCTTTTTGGTGAGCGACTCGAGCTCGTCTGTGAGGACCTGCTCACGCCTCGACAACTCGTCCTATGTACGTGCAGATGGATGTGGACAAGTGGATGAGTGGGCGGACAGTCCGACTGACTCACTTGTTCGATCTCGTTGAATGTGAGTGCGCTGAGGGGCTGGATGAATGTCAGCTGCGTGTCGACGGCCGCGCAGCGATACTCGGCGATCGACCATCGCTGTGCACACACACACACACACACACACACACATCCATCCCCATGCACACTCACTGTCATTTGCCTCTCTCTGTGTCTGTGTGTGTCTCACAGTGGCTTCGAATATCTGCGTATTGGCAAACCGATCCAGCCACCGCAAGGAGGCCCTCTTCATGGCCGCACGCCTTATCTGTCGAGGGCCAAGGAGATCCACATGGACACATGATTCCTGTTCCTTTCTGCACCGTTTCTGTGTTGGCGTTCCTTCTGAGTATCTCGCCCAGGACGTCGGCACGAATGTGCGACGCCACCTGATGAACCAATCCATCCATCCATCAAGGGTGGCTGGAGCAGCTCATGTACCCACCCATATTCGCGTGGCAGATGCGTGTTTGGCGAGTGCATCGTTCGCCGCCATGACTTGGCTGTCGTCGATGCCCCTGCTGTGTGCGAGGGTGCGCATGTACCAGAGGGAGAAATCAGCCACTGTGCCACGCGAAGAAGGGAGGCCGTCTGCCATCGACTGTGAGGAGAACAAAGGCACGACACACACATTCATCCAGCCATCTGTGTGCTCCCGTCCCTCTCCATCTCACTTGAATGGACGTTTCGTCAGTGATCACTTTGCCCAGCGTGACGTCTGTGTCTCCTGTGTTGTTGTTGTTTTCTCCTCCTCCCTTTTCGCCCTCCACGGCCATGCCGCCCGCCACGGCACTGATGACTCTGGCCCATCCGCCATCATGTTCAGCGATCGCCGTGTCAGCAGAGAGAGCGCTGATCAGGTGATGGGTGTCGGGGGCAAACAGCTGCTCGATGATCGACTCCAATTGTTCAACTATGCTGCAGATGCTGACAAAGGCAGAGGACAGGATTTTGCACGCTTCTAGACTTCTTTTCTGTCTTTCTGTGTTACGTTTCCGTGTTGATGGTTTTTGCGTCGCCTGTGTTGTGCTTGGCGGTGTTGGTGACGAAGGCGATCTCTGTGGTGGTCAGGTGATGCTCCATGACACGCATGATGCACATGTACTCCTGCAGACAGACAGACAGACAGACAGATAGACAGAGGCATTAACGCAGCTTCGTTGCTCACGCTTTGCATATCCCTCAGTCGTCTGCGTGTGGGCACATCCGCCACGTCTGAGAGAGCAAAGGAATACGTGGCCAACCAATCCATCCATCCATTCATGCGTGTGTCTCGCGTATGGTGCCAGCGCACCTTTGCCATGGCACTCCCTCACACACTCCACTCCCGCATACATGCCTGCATCCGTTCATTTAGCATAAAGGCAGACTCACTTTCTTTCTTTCTTTCCACATTATTTTCTGACCGGCACACTTGGCAAGCGACACAGCAGGGTCCTTCACCATATCCACCGCACCCCCATTCTCACCACTCACTCCCGAAGGGGTGCCGACGATGCCGTCTGCGTTGCTGTGTGTGGCTGAGAGGTATGGGTGTATGGGTGCGGTGGGTGTGAAGCGGAGAGACAGCAGATAGAAGTCCTCCACAAACTTCTCTATCGACGACATGCCCTGCAGACACGAGGACACGCCAGTTGTCTCTCTGTCATTGGTGTGCTACCTACCTGTTGGAATGTGGCGGCATCGCCTATGATGTGCTGGACTGCCGCTCGCAGGGTGGCCTTGCCTCTTGCCTCCGCTGCGCGGTTTGTGATGGAGTCGACAACGCCCTGCCCGCCATCACAAAGACAGGCAGAGATTGAAGATGAGACAGGAATAAGTGTGCTACCTGCTGTGTGTCGTCAGCTTGTGTGTCGTCTTCGAGTGTGTTGAGGATCGTAGCAGCATCGGGGGTATCCGCGCACAGCTGCTCCATCACAGCCCGGCATGACAATCGCCACGCACTGGCCGACACACGCACACGGCGTTCATTGGTCCACACAAGCCATGTAAGAGCTTTTCTCGCCCAGCTCACCTTTTGAACGGCATCTCATTGCCGTCGTGTGTAGCCTCAGTGTCATCCACTGCAGTCAGCATGAGTCGTCTGGTCATTTCCTCAAACACCCTGGCCATGTCCATCTCGCCCACATCGACGGGCTCATGCACCGGCGGCTCCACCTCAGCTGCCGGCTCATCATGCACTGGCTCTTCCTCACCACCACCCTCAATCTCACCCTCCTCGTGTGCTTGTGGTCCCTGTGGTGGCTGTGCTGCTCCCTCTTCATCTTGCTGTACACTCTCATCAGCGGCCTGCTGTGGCTGCTGCTGCTCTGTGCCGTCTGTGTCTTCTGGGGTCGCTTCTGCTGGTGGTGGTGGTGGTACTGGCGGTGATGGTGATGGTGTGGACTGCTGTTGTATCCATGTGCATCCCCGCCCGTGCTGCTCCACCTCTCGCCACAGTGAGCGGGCGACCTCCAACACACGGCGGGGAAATGCCTGATGGACGGACAGACGAAGAGATGCATTCAAAGTCGCAACACGCACATGTGTCCACGGGAGTGTGACATACACTTGAGAAGGGAACGGCACTGAAACCGCGGTAGTCTGGCGTCTCGTGAAGTGTGGCCATCTCAGATATGGCCGGACTGATAGAAAGAGAGAGACACGACGTCTGTGTCTGTCTGTCATGAATGTGACTTGCGGTGGGCGTGTGTACGTGTCTATCCACTGTGCAGCATCGAGACGTGCCATCTCCACGTCCAACGGCGACGCTGAAGGCCCACACACGAAATACAGACAGACCTTCGTTGCCCTCTTCATTGCAACACACGTACACGCGGCGAGGGATGAGGTGACGGCCGACAGCGCCTCGGTCGCCAACACGGCACCCTCACACGCACTGCGTCATATCAGGGCACATATGTCCGTGTGTGTCTGTCTGATTTGTCGTACGTGAGGTATGTGTGGAGTGCCTTGGCGTCGTGCTCATGGATGTGCGAGTGGATGTCGGCCGTCACACGACGCGCACACAGGTCATCTAGATGCACACACGCACACACACAGACAGAACGATCTCCATCCCATGTCTCTGTCTCGCTATTTGACTACCGTATTTCCTCTTGAGCTCCTCATGCACCATCTGTGGATCCGACTCGGACGATACAATCTCGGGCAAGAGAGAGCGAAAACACCTACACGCACAACAGCCATCCACAGCCACACAGGTTGACGTGCATATTGGCTCCACTGTGTGCTTCTGCTCACTCTTCCTGCTTCCTGATGTCGGCAAGCCTCTGTTTGAGCCGGATTGTGACACTGTCTGGGTCGGGATCGCTCCATATCTCGTCTTCTTCATCGAAGTAGTCCCCCAAGGCACCCACAATGTCACACAAAGAGCTCATCTGCAAACAACAGGCGGCGCAGTGTATGTTTCTCTCTCTCTCTCTCTTGCAAACGTGCCTTATTTTGCGTCTTCTGTTGCAGTGTCTGTGCCTCGCTGTGAGTGCGCGAAACGGCCTGCTTCTTATCGGGATTGAGGCCCTGGTCGTCCTTCATAAGGTGGGCACACTGATCGATAGCGCACTGCACGCGACACAGAGACCTGCAGAAAAAGAGGAAAGCGCGTGTACACAGTGAGTGCCTCTTGACTGCGCAGAGACACAGACAGAGACAGGTGACTAACCTCTTCAACTCTTCTCTTGGGGATTCATGATGCTGTCAACCACACCACAGCCACACGAGACGCCGAATGGATCGCTGCACATACCTAGTCATATCTCTCTCACCGTGGTGAGCAGGTAGAGCTGCTGCAGTGTCCTCATCTTGAGTGTGTGCAGGCGGGTCAGTCTGCTGCTCAGGGCCCCCCGCACATCGCTATCAGTGTCATCCCTACTGCCCTCATCTACTACTTCTGTGTGAGGGGGGTGGGAGGTGAGGAACGACCCGAGTGCGTCCTCGGCTGACTTGAGCGCACTCGCTGAGGGATACAACACACACGAAAGACACTACAGGTAATGCCCTCATCTCTGTGTTCCTGTCAGCTCACCGACCGTCATAGATGGCCGACTGCACTTTCCCATAGGCCTTCTTGGCCGCGGCGCACACGCACCGGAGCACGCGCATCTCCCTCGCCACGCCAACCACGTGTCCCACAGCCACACTTACGCCCTGATGACCACCTTCGCTCTCATTTGGCACAGATGAGAGGTCGTGTGTGAGGGCGGAGTCCATGATTGGCAGCAGAAAGGCATGGAGAGATGTGAGTGTGTGCAGGGTGGGCAGTGTCTCTGCCGGCAGAGTGGGCAGGGCCTGCTGGTGCGAGGATAGTGTGGCTCTCATGGATGCGAGGGCGTCTCTAAACGCCGATATGCGGCTCTCGACCTGCACACACAAACACGCACACGGATGAGAGTGGATGGATGGATGGATGTGTGTGTGGGTGAAGAGAGCAGCTGATCTCACCTCATGTCTCTCTTTCTCATCTTGGTTGGCTGCCTCGAGTGATGCCCTCAGCTTGTCGGCATCAAGCTTGATGCGGTACATGCCTTCCAGATAGTCATGGCTCGCCGCCACTTCTTCTCCCTCTGCATCAGCAGGGACGATCCCCTGCCCCTCCTCGGCCATGTGTGGCTGCTGCTGGACTTCACGCAGCCGAGTGCCCTCCTTGTGTGCATCGGGGGGCTCCTAGACATGTACAGACACACACATGGGCTGTGTGTGGGTCGACGCTCAGTACGCCTTTTGGCTCTTTGGATACCTGTATCTGCTCCTCCTCTATTGCTGCTGCCGCCGCGGCTTCCTGTGCTGCGCTGCACACAGATGAGGACACACGAAAGAGATGGAATCTGAGCGACAGCACATTAAGCATCATGGTACTAACCGATCTTCTTCGGCCTGGCGAGAGGCCAGCGTGATGGCCTCCGCATCCTACACAGACATATGGACAGGCAAAATAGCGGAAGGGCTCACACACCCAATCCCCGTGGGTAGGCACCGTACCTGCTGTGAGAATGCCAACTTTCCAAAGAACATGCAGATGTCCTCATTCTCGGCTGCCCACTCCTCAAGACCACTGCATACGCAACGCAGACAGAGAATCGGCAAAGGCTGTTCCGAGTGAATGAGCGAAGGGGTGTGGCTACTGAATGCACAACTGCCTGCCTGATGGGCATTGGGAGTTGGCTGTCGGGCACAGCCAGTGCGCACCACCTGGCCACCTGCTCGTCTGTCACCTCATGCAGACACCCCTGTGTGAGGGCCGTCACCGCCTGGGACGCCGTCCGGATCAGCATAGCCAAATCCATCGCGTCCAGACCTCCCCTGATCGCATGTCACATGCAGAGACACACACGTGCTGGCGTTCATGAAAGCGTCTCTCCCTGATGCGGACCGGTTGTTCCAGTCAAACATTGCGAGGCACCGTCGGGTGCGCTCTGCCACCGACATGTGCCGGTTGGTGAGCAGCAGGCCGGTCGCCACGGATAGGCCGTTGACGGCACCAGACACACACCCTGGCTCATACAAGGTAAACAAACTGAACAGACGCGCACGGAGAGAGACAGAGAGAGAGAGAGAGCCATTGAGTGGCAGGAAGCCTTTCACTTGTTGACATCCACAAGGTGTTGGCTGCCGAGGACGGAGAGCATCCTCCACTTGGTGAGTCTGAAGGAGCCCTCCTCGTTGTCAGCCACATAACCCACCAGCTCCTCCACACACTCAACACTCCCTGCATCACAGGAAGACAGACAGGCCCTCGCACGCCCCCATGAGCGATGCACTGCAGTGCACTGCTGTTTGTGTGTGCGTACATGCAGTGAATGGTACGGCGTCCTTGGCGATGGGGATGCAGGGCACGCTCGTCAGGTTGCCCATGATTTGTGTGTGGGGAACGGGCTGCCCTGCTTGGACCGGGCGAGCGTCTCTCTCTTCGTGGGGCCCAGTGACACTCGGCGGGGATGGTCAACTGGGGATCTGACTCAGCCTTCTGGCCTTTTCTCACTGCAGATCTGTCTGCTCACGCGTTAACACACGGCGGATATCACGTACAAGAAAAAACTGCTCGCAGGCTAAGCTCGCAGAGGCTGAGAGCAAACAGCTGAAATCTGCCTTCAGGAGTTTAAGAGATCTGTCTTCAGGAGGACGCGGCACGGTCTTCCCTATTGCTTCAAACGGCATGGCATGCAATGATCTCATCTGTCATCTCTCGTTCTTCCTCGTGCTGTCTTACTGTGCATGTGGCTTTCGGCTGCATCGGTCACACTCTGCGCGTCCATGGCTGACGCGAACTCATCAGGCACCAGCTGCCTTCACGGCCACTCAGCAGCAGCAGCAGCAGCAGCAACTCATTCCCTCTCGTCCACACCCTGAGCGGATAGTGATCTCCGGTGGCGGACCAACAGGCCTTGCAACGGCCATCATGCTCGCGAGAAGAGGCTATCGGTATACCCACACACACACGCACGCACTTGCACACTTGGACTGTGTGTGCGCTTGTTGCGTTGATCAGGGACATCACTGTGCTGGAGAGGATGGATGAGGCGGAGTATTTGGCAGGTAGGCTGGATGATGAGGCAGGCACACACGATCGTTGTCCACGCCAGATCAGATAACCAGATCGGAGTCTATCATCTTTTCCTTCTTTCCTTGCCGCTGTCCGCAGAGAAGGACCGCACGTACGTGTTGGGGGTGTTCCCTCGAGGGAGGAATGCCCTCAGCTCGATTGGCGTTGACGTAGACAGGATGGACAGAGAAGGCGTACCTGGTCAGTGAATGAGCGACTCATGCCAGACACGCGGCACAACACACTTACCTACCAGCCTGCCTGCCTGCCTGCCTCTGTATGTGTCCATCCATCCATCAGAGTACATGTCCAATGTGACGACACTGAAGCCATCCGACTGGTCTCCCTTTCTGGTGGCCACCAAGCCTTCCAACGTGACGGCCCTCAAGCGCCAGTCCCTCGTGAGGATGCTATACGACCACATCCACTCCGACAGCGGCCTCTCCGACGCCATCCACGTTGTCCTCGGGGCTGAAGTGGCCACCGTGGACAAGCCCAGCAGCGAGTGTGTGCGCGTCATCTACCGCGACACTCGCAGTGGGAAGGAAAAGATGATCGACGCGGACCTGGTGATCGGCTGTGACGGCGTCAACTCAAAGGTCGTCGAGTCGATGAAGCGCCTCGACAAGACCTTTCGCATCCACTGCCTGTCCAACATCAGCAGCCTTGCCGGGGTCAACGACGTCCGCTACAAGATGCTCTGCCTGCCATCTGACCTCACCGTCGACTATCAGCCCTCCAGTCAGCCGGGCCCTCGCGAGAAGCTCCGCTTTCTGCCCTCCACTGTGATCATCCTCCTCTCTGCGCTCCGCAATCGGAAGCTTCCCTTCCGACTGACATCTTTTGGAGGGCCGGCCAACCAAGAGCGAGTGGTGCTGGTGCTCTGCACAAAGGACCACCCCATTCTGGGCTGCAACACCGGAGAGGAGGTGCTTCGGTGTCTTGAGGGTAATCTGCCGTTTGTGAGGAATCTTCGCGAGATCGTGCCGATGGCCGAGGCCGAGCTGTTTGCAAAGCGCAAGATTGGCCGGTTTTCACTGCCCCGTTACGCATCGACGTGCCATCACGGCAGCCGGGTGCTGCTGATGGGCGACGCCATCCACTCCTTCCCTGCAGTAATAAGACAACACATCCATGTGGGCACATTGATGTGTGTGTGTGGATGTGTGTGATGCAATCAGGACATTGGCCAGGGTGTGAGCTCCTCTCTCGAAGATGTGCAGATCCTCAGCACCATCCTCGACGCGACGAACGACGATTGGCGAGAGGCTTTGCCGCGCTTCACGAAGGAGCGCCAGCCCGACTGTCGTGCGCTGGCCGTCCTGTCACATCGCTACAAAAACGTCGCCAGGGAATGGACCCCGGCCGCTTACAAACTCAAACTCTTCGCGGACCTGCTGATCAAGCGGCTGCTCAGCCGCCTGTTCCCGTTCGCCTTCAGCCCCTCTGTGATGACATCGCTGACGCGAGCCGACATCAAGTACAGTGAGATGCTGCGGCGGGACAACGCCACGAGAAGGCGCATCTGGGCGGTGGGGGTCGTCCTGGCGGCGCTGCTGGTGCGGTTGGTGGCCCCTGTTGTGGTGACTGGGGCGGCGGGGGGATTGCTAGGCAAGATGGCGACCTTTTGAGAGAGGCTGTGTGGGCTAGGGGGGCGGGGGGAGGGGAGAGGGAGAGCCTGTGTGTGTGTTTCTCAGAGGGGCAGTCAGCTGACAGTGTAGAGATCGATCGCGAGAAAGCGATGCCGTCGTGTGTGTGGCCGTCGTGTGTGTGCTGCTCTGTTGAGCGAGGATGACGTGAGCCATGTTTGTTTGGTGTGTGCCTGTCGACTGCTGTCAGTGAGCTCTAAGAGCGGCAGGGCGGGAAAGGATGATGAGTGTGTGAAATGTCTTATGCTTTTGTTGCACTGTGTGTGTGCTCATGTGATCGCACCCGTGTGTGACGTAGTGACCACTCTTTATCGATTCACGCAGCCAGACACAAACATCGCGGGCACATAGGAGTCTGTCAATCACAACATGGTACAGTGCGAGCTGCTCATCCGCCAAAACGATTCATCCAAAGCAAGCGGGGCTCACTGCGGCCGAATGATTGGCACGTTACGAGGCTCGTGAGCCCACAGAATGGCTCCTTCGCCCACGACCTCCGAGCCGATCGGTGCGAGCCTAAGAGAGGCGAGAACCGACACGATTCGTGGCCCGATGGATTATCCAGCAACGTAGCTGTAGCGGCTTCTCGCCCAACGGTAAGTGACGATGCGGCCATTGGATCACTCATAAGCACACCGATGATCTGTTTGCTGTCTGTGTGTCTGTGTGTGTTGGCGGTCTTCAGGTCTGCCTTGTCGACGGGCGGAGTGGTTGATTGAGTGTGTGTGCGGCTGGCTGTCGACTCCTACTTGTGATAGGCAAGCACTGATTGATGCACACAACAAATGCATCAGATGCCTGCAGGCCCTTAGCCGTCTGTGTGGTCTATGGTGCAGCTGTTGGTCTGTCTGTGTAAGTGAGAGCGATGTCGTCTGGTCGTCCCGACACCGACATGGCCTCTGGTATGGCCGACGGTGACGATGGCGATGAAGGTACACTCAGCTCGGACAGATGCAGCACATCACTCACAGCATCGTGTGTGTGGATGTGTGTGTTCCTCTGCAGACGATGTAGCCGAGGAGGAGACCACCGGTGGTGGCCGGCAGATAGAGAACAAAGGCAATCGCAATGGTGGCATTGACGAGGGTGAGCGACGAGCTGTGGGATATAGTAAGCAGCACGGTCATGACTGCTCTGTCGTTGTGTGTGTGCAGGTGTTAGCCGTGTTGGTGGGGGTCTCGGTGTCGACGTCGGTGAGGGTGCTGGCGGGCAGCAGCGCAGCGGACAGGGCCGGACTCGACCGAACAGATGAAACCGCCGATCGACACAGGGACACCGCTACACAAAGCAGAATCGCCTTTCCAGAGCTCATCGTGAATAATCTTGTATGTGTGTCTTTTGCCGGATTGTCTGTGCCAGCCGCAGGTCCGCCGTTACGACTTGGCTGGAAGAGCTTGGAGAACGGCATCGACCTCGCCTTCCCTATTGACACCGCCGACGCCAGCATTCGGCTGTGTCGGCACATCCTCCGCCGCACCGTCACTGACGAAGAGCATGTGCCGGACCTGATCCACCAGCAGGGGGCCGACCCCAATGTGGAGCCACAGCTGCGGGTGGAAGGCACTACGGATGACTACCTGGCCTATCCGCTGCTGGCGCTGTGCATCAACAACCTCACTCACAACAGCGTGCCGTCCATCTGGGCAGCCGGCGGCGAGGGCGACTGTCCCGTCGCCATGCCGATGTGGCAGACACCCGGACTCCAGCTCGCCGTCATGCGAAGCCTGATCCAGGGAGGCGCCGACATCAATGGGGGTGAGGGTGACCATAGGCCCATCGTGGTGGCCATCGCCTCGTGTAACCGGGCCGCCTTCGACCTCCTGATGAGCCAGCCAGGTGCGCACCCATTCACAGCACTCACGACACACGAAACACACCATGGTGGACGCCTTCTCTCTCTCTCTCTCTCTGTCTGTCTGTCTGTCTGTCTATTGCAGGGCTCCACCTGCCGGGGCTCCTTGTGATGCAGCTGCCGCTCCCATTGCCGACGGACCAGCCGACTGAGGCTCACGAGCGCATCCTGCTGTCCTTCTACCGGCAGCTCATCCAGCGAGACCCCACACTCGCAACTGAGACCGATGCCGACAGTGGCAGCAACCTGCTGCATGACGCGGCCTCGAGCCCTCCAGTCTGGTCTCAGCAGTTCATCGAGGACTACATCGACCTGCTGGTGGCCAACGGGGCCGACATCACGGCCGTGGACTCTGAGGAACGGACGCCGCTGCACCACGCGGCTTTCTGGGGCTCCCATCGTGTCGCCGCGTCTTTCTGCCGCCGTCTCACTGCTGCCGACATCAACAGAGGGCAGCCAAATGAGCCCACCAACACAGTCCTCACCTACGCTGCCCGACAGCTCGATGAGTTCACCCAGCGGCTGCGTGACAACAACACGGGGCAGGCAGCGAAGGATCGGCTCACCATCCGGATCCCCCACGTCAGGACCACCATCCGTGTGCTCCTCCAGGCGGGTGCTGATATCGCCCTCATGCCCACTGCCACAGAGGAGGACCGCCATTGCCGCAAGCTGGTGTTGGCGGAGCTCATGGCGCTGCCCAAGCAGCTGCCCATTCGCGAGCCGCGCCCCTCCACCGTCGAAGCGCAGGAGCGGCTGCAGAAGATGAAGGAGCACCGCGACAGGCGCAAGGGGCGGCAGGCCACACGACAGGCCAAGGAGGCCCCAACAGAGGCCGAGTTGGCGCGGCAGCAGAGGGAGGCCGACGCCAGGATGGCGGCACTCATCAAAGAGGAGGAGGCCAACAAGGAGAGGGCAGCGGCTAAGGCGAAGGCGGGCAAGAAGAAGGGCAAGAAGGGGGGCAAGAGGCAGGCGTCCGCAACAGCGGCCCCCACCTCCACGAGCAGCCCGCCGGGCGACGAAGACGATCAGGCGGACACCAGTGGGGCAGCCGATGATCAAGATGAGGACGGCGACGCCCTACTTTTGGGGTCGGCCTTCGGCAGCCACGCCATCGAAAGCCATGCGCAGGCCACGAACGCCAAGCAGAAGAAGGCCACCAACAAGACCCAGAGAGCTGCCCATCCCAAAGAGTCGACTCGTTCCCCCTTCTCGCCCTTCCAGCCCCCGACAGCCAAGCACAAGACGACTGAGCAGCCCTCGGCTGATCGTCTGCTGCTCTCTCACCCCAGCGGTGTGTCGACGGCCGACCAGACGCCTCGCGAGGAGCGCCTGCCGGGCCCATCGGCAGGCAGCAAGTTGGGCAGAGACAGCGGGCTGGGCCTCCCGGCTGCTGCACCATCCCTGTCGGCTCGGCCGGTCCCTTCCCCTCTTCGTCTGCCGTCAGCTGAGGAGCTGCACAAGTCGGCCATGCGGCGACCGTTTGTGTCGTCGAGTCCCTCTCACCCGCCCCCACCCTCTCGGCCCCTGCCACCTGCACACAGACCGGCGAGCGGTGCCGATGAGTCATTCCCCCCTCTGGCGTATGCGCCACAGCAGCTGTAAGCAGACAGACACAGAGAAGGGGATAGATGGATGGGCACAATGAATGGCGTGTTTCGTTGTCTCATTTTGTGTCAGTGACGACCTGTTACCGCCGTCGTCGAGTGGGTATCGTCCGTCGTGTCACCGGGGCCCTCCGCCACTCGTCAGGTGTCCCAAGTAAAGGAACAGACAGGCCGACATGAGGACCCCTGACGCACACACATCGGTGGAGGGTCATGGTGCATGGATCTTATCGTGTCGTTGGGGGCTCTTGTAGGCGTGTTGAGTCGGTGGCTGAGGAGGGTGTTGAGCATGACGCTGGTAGCGACGTAGAGGAAACTGGTGCTGACGGCGAAGACACAGACACACAGCAGGAGAGGTCAACACAGCGAAGCTCACGCATTCACACTAACGCCCCGCTGTCAACCCTCACTTATACCGACGGCATCCTCTCCTGATTTACAGGCCAATGTCCGAGTCTGCGGACACCACGCGGCCCTCTTCTCGTTCCTCCGGTGCTGAGCCTCTCCGGCCTCTCACCAAGCCTCTGCAGCGCGACGGCAGCGGCACGGCTGGGCCGGCCGGCAGTGGCGTGCGGGCGGTGTTGCACTCGTCTTCGGTCAGTAGCGCGGTGGCCGCATCGGTCGGAGCTGGGCCGGCTCTCATACCGGCAGCCGACAAGCACCATCCACCACACCAAGATGGAGACGACAGGTCCGTTACATGCCCTAGACAGGCATCTGCACCACGGCACAAGTGTCATTAGTTGGGTGTGCAGTGAGGACGAGGAGGAGCATGATGCGCAGACACAGATGGCCATCGCTGCATCGCTGCACGACGCCACCACCGCCACCATGATGCCCCCGCCACCCATGCCGCCCTCTTCGTCACTTTGGTCTGTTGGCTACGCCAGTGGCGCATCGGCGGCGGCAGCAGCAGCATCGCTCGGCTCTCTGAGGGATGCAGTGTGCAAGGCTATGCAGGATCAACAGAGGTCAGCAAGGGATGGATGGATGGATGGATGGGCGGAGGGTTGGCTGCGTCATGTGTGCGTTCACTCCATTTGTCTGCAGCATGGAGCGACGCTATGGGGAGGCGCTGGAGCGGCACTCGAGCATCATGGAGCGGACCAATGAGCTCAACGCGGCCATAGGGGCACTCACAGAAGCCACACAAGAGCAAACAGACACGTACAAAGATACATACAAATGCATCGCTTTGAATCATCTTCGTTAATCGATTCATGTGGTCCTTCAGGTTGACTCGCGATGCGCTGATGGCCCTGACCACGGCAGCGGAGGTGTGTGAGTTCGGCGAGAGGGTCACGCGCGAAGACGAGCGGCTCGACCAACTCTACAGCAGTGCGTGTGAGACCTCCCGCACCAGCGATAGCCACACACGTGCCGGCAACGGCAGCGGGTCCCTGTTTGCCCGTCTGCCGTCCCCATCTGCGCCATTTTATGTAGCCTGCAACGATGATCGCATTCAAAGGTGAGTAACGACAACACACACACACACACACACACGTGCATGCCCACACAAGCGATTGATCGACACTTATTCAGGTCTTCGCGTGTTGACGAGATAGCTGACGAGATAGCCGACGAGATCGACTCGCTGTCATCGGAAGGGCAGCTTCGTGAGATGCTGGAGAGCACCAAGGCCAAGCTGCGGCAGTAAGCACACACACGTACAAACGAGTGATGGAGTCTGTTGATGGATGCTGCCCCTTCGCTGCCCTGCAGGCTGGAGGCGGACATCTCGACAGTGACGGAGGCGACTGCGGCAGCCGAGGCGACCACCATACCAACACTCCAGCAAGAGCACGACCGCCTGCTGCAGATAGCTCGCACATGGTACACACACGCGCAAACGATTTCAGGCGCCCATGCACCCTTGTTGGTGCCGTCGTCGTCTTGTTGGGTGTATGCAGCCTGACGGAGTACCGGCTGTCATCCCTGCGGTCACCTGAAGATGTGGAGGCCTTCAAGCGCGACATCGCGAAGGCCAAGGTGGCACTGCGGGCACTCGGCAAGGAGGCCAACAAGATGGAGGGTCGGCTGGAGGACAGGGAAGCGGCGGCCGCATCGGCTGCTGCAGCACCGCCTCTCCCGCCTCGTCCCATCTGCGTCATCTGCAACCACAACTCGCCCACAGTGCTGTTTGATCCGTGTCGCCACCTGTGCCTGTGTGCCGAATGCTGGCAGCAGTGGAAGGGCAGACACGAGAGTGCCAAGGCAGAGAAGGCGCGGCCGGAGGGGGCGGGCAAGCCGGTGCCCGATGACGTCAAGTGCCACTCTGTGCTGCAATGCCCTGCGTGCCGCAGTGTCGCCGAGAAGACCATCACAGCGCATGTGCAGACGGACAATTGAGTAGGTCAGACAGACAGGCAGAGGGGAATGGCGGGCTGTGTTTGTTGTACAGGTGGTGGACGATGCCAGCCAGCCCAGCTGTTGACGTGCCGACTCACTATATATGGCCAGCCAGCGGGAGGAGCTTCGCATTACACTGCATTCCATTACATGTTCATATAAGTCACGATTGACGTGAGATTCGTTTGTGCACCGTGTGCGGCAGTGGGCCGATCAGCCCATCACATGACGTCCCTACCAGCCTGCCAACAGACATCGATGTGGGAGAGGGCGGGAGAGGACAGGAGAGTGTGTAGCGGACTGGGGGAGGGAGAGAGACAGCTTTTTGACTGAGTGGCTCTTCCATCCCATGAGATCGATGCTATCCAGAGAGTGTAGGTCACCATTGCGGACAGAGAGATCGATGAAGGGTGTCCTCAACTGTCAAGCAGACAGAAGGGTGAGACAGACAGACAGACACACAGACAGCCAAATGGGTTTTTCCTCGCCCCCCGTCTGCTGGCGTAGTGTCATTGCGATGTGTGCCGCTCCCGACTGCCTGCCATCCATGACAGTGTCTGGTGATGTGTGGCGTAACTGGTGCTTACAGGCTTTTCTGATGGACGGAATGGCTGATGAATACATGTACCGCGTGTAAAGTGATGACTACTCTGTATCGTTCACTACTGCAATGGTCGTGACAGTGTGACAGACAGAATCAGGACACAGACAGACAGCACACACACTCCGGGAGCCAAGTGAGCTGCTCATTCATCAAGAGCAATTCATCCAAAGTGATTGGGGCTCACTGCGGCCGAATGCTTGACTCCTGACGAACCCTGTGAGCCCATCAGAAGGGCTCCCCCTCCTGTGAAGAAAACTCGCGAGCCGATCGGTGCGAGCCTGAGAGAGAGGCAGAAGAAACAGACACGAATCGCTTCCTATAGGCCCTCTTGCGAGCCCTCTTGGTGCGTCAGTGGAGGCACAGTGAGGCCCTGCTCAGCGGACGAGTCCGTCTGCCCATCGCTGCAGCGGCTTCTCGTGTGCCCACCTATCCATCAGCGGAATTAGCGGCCTTTCCATCTTATCGAGTGTGCACAGCCCTGCTGCCCAAGAGATCATCGCGCCAGGTAGCGGCTTCTCGTCCGACGGTGTTGCGACGGTGAGTGGGAAGATGCGACGATTGGCTCATTCTGTTTGCTGTCCGTGTGTGTGTTTGTGGTCTTCAGGTCTGCCTTGTCGACGGGCGGACTGGTTGATTGAGTGAGCGTCTGTGGCTGGCTGTCGGCTAGCACTGATGCACACAACAAATGCATCAGATGCCTGCAGGCCCATCTCTGTGTGTGTGGTCCCTGGTGCAGCTGTCTGTCTGTCTGTCTGAGTGAGTGAGAGCGATGTCGTCTGGTCGTCCCGACACCGACATGGCCGCTGCTGGCCCGGCCGACGGTGGCGATGGCGATGAAGGTACACTCAGCTCAGACAGATGCACCACATCACTCACAGCATCGTGTGTGTCAATGTGTGTGTTCCTTTGCAGACGATGTAGCCGAGGAGGAGACCACCGGTGCCGGCCGGCACATAGAGAACAAAGACAATCGCAATGATGGCATTGACGAGGGTGAGCGACGAGCTGTGAGATATAGCAAGCAGCACGGTTATGACTGCTCGTGTGTGTGTGCTTGTGCAGGTGTTAGCCGTGTTGGTGGGGGTCTCGGTGTCGGCGTCGGTGGGGGTGCTGGCGGGCAGCAGCGCAGCGGACAAGGCCGGACTCGACTGAACAGAGGTAGACGCCGACCGACAGACCCACCGCTACACAAATCAGAATCGCCTTTCCAGAGCTCATCGTTAATAATCTGCCCGTTGTGCCAACCACAGGTGTGCCGCGATCACCTGGCTGGAGGAGCTGTGGGAATGGCGTCACCGTCCCTCCTGGCACCAGTGACGCCAGCTTGATGGTGTCCAAGTGCATCCTCCGCCGCACCGTCACTGACGCACAGCAGGTGACGGACCTGATTCAGCCGAATGGAGCCGACCCCAATGTGGAGCCACTGCTGCGGGTGGCGGGCACCACGGGTGCCTATTTAGCCTATTCCCTGCTGTCGCTGTGCATTGACAACCTCACGGACAACAGCGTGCCGTCCATCTGGGCATACGACGTCAATGGTGGTTGCACTCCCGTCGCCATGCCCATGTGGGAGACACCCGGCCTTCAGCTCGCCGTCATCCAGGTCCTGATCGACAACGGCGCCGACATCAATGGGGCGGGTCATCATACGCCCATCCGAGTGGCCATCGCCTCGTGCAACCGGGCCGCATTCGAGCTCCTGATGGGCCAGCCAGGTACACACCCATTCACAGCACTCACGACAAGGAACACACACCATGATGGACGTCTGTCTGTCTGTCTGTCTGTTCCAGGCATTCAGCTGCGGGGGCGCTTGGTGATGCTGCTGCCGCCCACACTGCCGACGGATCAGCCGACTGAGGACAGCGAGGCCATCCTGCTGTCCTTCTACCGGCAGCTCATCCAGCGAGACCCCACACTCGCAACCGAGCGGGACCCGGGTGGCATCAATCTGGTCCATGTGGCGGCCGTGAGACCTCCCGTCTGGTCTCAGCAGTTCATCGAGAGCTACATCGACTTGATGGTGGCCAACGGGGCCGACATCACGGCCGTGGACACCTTCGGACGGACGCCATTACACTGCGCGGCCATCGGCGGCTCCCACCGTTTGGCTGCCTCTCTCTGTCGCCGCCTCACCGCTGCTGACGTCAACAGAGGCCTGCCGAATGACCCCACTCTCACACCCCTCGCCACCGCTGCCACAGAGCTCGATGACGACATCCAACAGCTGCAGGACGACAACACGGAGCAGGCCGAGAGGGACCGGGCCACCATCCGGATCTCCAACCTCAAGACCACCATCCGTGTGCTGCTCCAGTCGGGCGCTGACATCGCCCTCATGCCCACTGCTACAGAGCATCAGCGTCGTTGCCGCCAGCTGGTGTTGGCGGAGCGCACGGCGCTGCCCAAGCAGCTGCCCATTCGCGAGCCGCGCCCCGCCATCATCGAGGCGCAGGAGCGGCTGCAGAAACTGAAGGAGCACCGCGACAGGCACAAGAGGCGGCAGGCCACACGACACGCCAAGGAGGTGCCCACAGAGGCCGAATTGGCGTGGCAGCAGAGGGAGGCCGACGCGAAGATGGCGGCCCTCATCAAAGAGGAGGAGGCGGCCAACAAGGAGAGGGCGGCGGCTAAGGAGAAGACGGGTGGCAAGAAGAAGGGCAAGCGGGGGGGCAAGAGGCAGGCGAGCGCAACAGCCACCTCCACCTCCACCAGCTGCCCGCCGGGCGGCGAAGACGACCAGGCAGACAGCAGTGGGGCAGCCGATGATCAAGATGAGGACGGCGACGCCCTGCTGGTGGGGTCGACCTTCGCCAGCCGCGCCATCGAAAGGCAGAAGCAGACAACCCACCACAAACAGCAGAAGACGGCCCCCATCAGGACCCAGAGAGCTGCCCACACCAAAGCGTCGACTCGTTCCCCCTTCTCGCCCTTCCATCCCCCCACACCCAAGCACAAGACGACAGAGCAGCCCTCGGCTGATCGTCTTCTGCTCTCTCGCCCCAGCTGTGTGTCGACGGCCGACCAGACGCCGCGGGAGAAGCGCCTGCCGGGTCCATCGGCAAGCAGCAAGTTGGGCATAGGGAGGGGGCTGGGCCTCCCGGCTGCTGCACCATGCCTGTCGTTGTCGTCTCGGGCGGCCCCTTCCACTACCCCGCTGCCGTCGGCTGTGGAGCCGCGCGAGTCGGCCAAGCGGCGACCGTTTGTGTCGTCGAGTCCCTCTCACCCGCCCCCACCCCCTCGGCCCCTGCCACCTGCACACAGACCGGCGAGCGGTGCCGATGAGTCATTCCCCCCTCTGGCACATGGGTCACAACAGCCGTAAGCAGACAGACACAGAGAAGGGGATCGATGGCTGGGCACAATGAATGGTGTTGATGTGTTTCGTTGTCTCATTTCGTGTCAGTGTGCTTCCCTCCTCGTCGAGTGTGGATCGTCCGTCGTGTCACCGGGGCCCTCCGCCACTCGTCAAGTGCCCCAAGTAAGGCACAGAGAGGCCGACATGAGGACCCCTCACGCACACATCGGTGGGGGGCCGCTTATGGTGCATGGATCTTATCGTGTCGTTGGGGGCTCTTGTAGGCGTGTTGAGTCGGTGGCTGAGGAGGGTGTTGAGCATGACGCTGGTAGCGACGTAGAGGAAACTGGTGCCGACGGCGAAGACATAGACACACTGCAGAGGTCGGCACAGCGAGGCCCACCACAGACTTGCTTACTTCTCCTGGCTGTCATGCAGGCTGCCGTCGGCTGCGGCAGCTGCTGATGACGCCGACAACAAGGGCAGTCGTCGGCCGAACCGACACAGGTGAGTCTCCGTTGGCCAGTGGATGTGATCACATTCTCTCCCTTGTTGGTTTGCAGGCCCTCATCTCACTCGTCAGGTGCCGCATCTGGATCTGCCTCACCGCGGTCATTCGGAGCGGCAAACGACACTCACTACCCAGAGCACCGAGGTGTCATATTGTTTGTGTGCAGTGAGAATGACGAGGACCATGATGCGCAGACCCAGATGGCCATCCTTGCATCACTCCACGAGGCCAGGACCGCCGCCATGATGATGCCCCCGCCATCCATGCAGCCCTCTTCGTCGCTCTCGTCTGGTGGCCATGCCATAGGCGCATCCGCAGCAGCAGGGCCGCTGGGCCCTCTGAAGGATGCAGTGTCCAGGGCTGTGTGTCCGCCGTCGTCGAGTGGTCATCGTCCGTCGTGTCACCGGGGCCCTCCGCCACTCGTCAAGTGCCCCAAGTAAGGCACAGACAGGCCGACATCAGGACACCTCACGCACACACCGGTGGGTGGATGTTCTGCATGCATTTTCTCAGGCCACTTGGGGCGTCGTTGAGTCAGAATGAGCACCGTCCGTCGCCATTCTACGGGCCAAGGTAGCACACAAGAGCTGTCAACCATCGCAGCACAGCCACCATTGAACTGCCATATGTTTGTTATGTGGTGTGTCAGGTCCACCTTTGACGCCTGTCCGTCGTCCAGTAGCTACGACGATTCCAGTGCTGCTGCACCACCACCAGCTGTGGCAGCAGCAGCAGCAGCAATACCATACCAAGGGCCACTAGGGTAGGCAGGCCCACCGACACACAAAGCGACGATGGGCGGCTCGTCACTTCATCGGCTTTATGTGTGTGTGGTCAGGCCATCGCATGATCATGAGGGCGACCAGGGCGCCTCGGCTGCTGCTGCTGGTGGTGGTGCTGGTGGTGTAGAGCTTAGGTGGGTGCCACACACACGGGCGTTGACGTACGGATGGTACGGATCCGATTGGAATGCCTTGCCATGTCTTTATGTATATATATATATATATATGTGTGTGTGTGTGTGTGTGTGTGCAGTGTGGGAGTGTCGTCACGAGAGGCTGAGCTCCAGCGGAAGAACGATGAACTGGCCAGGCGGCTCGCAGAGACCGAACGAAGGTACGCGGGCCCACACACATCCGTAACAGACACACGTGCATAATGCGATTGATGCACACACACAGGCTTGCCGAGATGAGCATCCAGCAGCACCAGCCGTCTTCATCCAGCAGCTCGAGCGCCCCTCCGCCACCCGAGCCAACACAGCCCGGCAGTGGTCGTGATGGTGCTGGCACCATTCAGGCCGGCGGGTGCATCATCTGTTTCGGCGAGCACGGCCCTGCCTCCGTCATGTACGTCCCCTGCAGACACATGCACATCTGCAACAAGTGCTACGCCCAACGCAAGGATGCCTGGCACCACAGCCTCCCCCGCCTCAAGGCCGACAACGCCCGTCGCCAGAAGGACAACAAGGAACGCATCAAGGAGGCAAAGGAGCCGCTGCCGCTGCGGCCGGAGGGCTATTTGTGCGAGCAGTGCCAGACAGAGGTCGTGTTTGCCGGGTCGATGGAAGAAGTGGCCCAATGGATGCGGCCATTCGTGTCGCACTCCGACTGAGAGACTGACACACTGCGGGGCGGGCCGCCTCTCTCTCGAGTGCCCCTCCGTAGGTAGCCGTAGGCAGCATAGAGGGACCCACTGCCTCTCTGCTGACTGACTGACTGACTGACTGACTGCGTGTGGGAAGGGTGTCGATAGCCAGCTGAGTGACTGACAGACGTGTATGTGTGCAGTGACATCTCCACGTTGATGAGCCAAATGAGACCCGTTCAAGTGCATGTCGTTGGAGCAGCCGCAGGGCCACAGCTGCAAGCAAACACGAACACAAAAGCCATGAATTCAGCCCACCCTCCCCGAAGAAGCCGCGAGCTCGTCGACCGAAAGGGAGAGTGATTCTGTTGGGCTTCTGAAGGCAAGCAAAGCGTCAGCAGCATCACTTTGAGCCTCACTGACAGTGGATCTCTCAATAAAGGTACACCGAAATGCATTCCTCCCCCACTGCCCATCCGTCGTGTATTCCTCTTTTGTTTCTCCCGACAGATCTGCCGCCATCTGCCATCCCTCTGACCAGCTGAAGCATCACACACAAGTCCTTCAACGAAGGTACGCACACAGGCCCTGAGAGGAAGAATGCACCCTGTCGTGTGCCCGGTGCAGCCATGGGCGGAACGGGCGGCGACACGCCGGACTTGCGTGCCAGAGCTGAGGCTCTCGAGGCGCAGCTGGCAGAGAGGGACGCGACCATCGAGACCCTCAAAGCGACGGTGACCAGCTGGAGCGATAAGACCGTGGACACACACTCTTGCACGTGTGTTGTTCTGTGTCCCTTTGCAGGGTCTTGTCAACGTGACGCCTCTCTCTCGGCATTGCCAGTCCGGACGGCAGCTTCTGCCGCATCGTTGACAGGGACACCATCATCCCCATCAGAAAGTCAATCGAGCGGATTACAGCTGACAACAACCAGACAGACGTGACCGAATCATGCGCACGCGCGCAAATAGACACCCACCTTAATGAGTGTGTGTGCATGTCGCAGGTGAGCTTCAAGGTGTACGAGGGCGAGAACCCTATGGCCAAAGACAATCATCTGCTCGGCAGCTTCACCTTTACTGGCATCGCCCCCGCCCCCAAAGGCGAAGGCAAGATCGACCTGACATTCGATATCGACGTCGACGGTATCCTCCGCGTCTCCACGACAGACAAATCCAATGGACGCAAACAGGTCGGAAAGTGGCCACACGGGAGGCAGGGAGGGCTGTGTGCCGCAGGTATCAAAGGGCGCACGTGTGTGAGGCTCTGTGTGTGTGTGTGTGTGTGTGTGTGTCAGACCCTCATGATTAAGAACAGTGCCAGTGCGGTCAAGCCGCCTGATGGTGTCAGACAGCAGGTGCGCCAATCCATAGGGCTTGTGAGTGTGTGAGTGAGTCTTAGCCAGTCGTAGAGACATAGGTGTACCCGTGTGGACGTTGGCCATAGAGTGTGTTGTTGTGTGTCTGTCTGCAGGGCCTCCCCGTTGTGACCCCTCTGTCCCTCGGCATTTGGGGGAAGAAAGGCAAGGTCAAAGACGCGTTCCTGCGCATCATCGACCGCAACAGCAACATTCCCATCAAGAAATCAGACTTCTTCTGGACTACTTACGACAATCAGACAGAGGTGAGATGCTCGCGACGGTGTGACACCCATACCATCTCCGTATGTGTGCATGTTGCAGATGAGCTTCAAGGTGTACGAGGGCGAGAATCCTATGGCCAAAGACAACCATCTGCTGGGACAGTTCACGTTCACCGGCCTCACCCCCGCCCCCGAAGGCGCAGGCATCGAGGTGACATTCGATATCGACGCCGACGGTATCGGGTGCGTCACCGCAACGGAAGAATCCACTGGCCGCCAACAGGTACAACAAGAGGCACGTGCGTGAGGCTGTGTATGTTGTGTTTCATTTGTATGTGTCAGAGTCTTTCGTTTGAGAACAGCGCCAGTGCGCTCAAGTCCGTTGTCGACATCAGAAAGAAGAGCCACCGCTAATGCTCTCGAGCTCTACTCGCTACTGTCCCGATGGCCAGCCAGCCGTCGGTGAGTGTATGTGTGTGCCGCGAGCTTTATACGATTGCATATCTGCATGGTTGCAGTCTGCCCTTCTTGTTCTGTCAATCTCGCTGTGGCCTACGTCTTGCACGTTGATCTCTGTGCATGTCGAATGGGCGCGTGTGTGCGGCACGTTCCGTGCGGCATTTTGAGACGGTGATTTTATGAGCGCATGTAGAGTAGAATGATGATTGAGGGCATCGAGTTTCGACCATGGGGCGACTGGGGCGGTGAGGGGATTGTCAGGCAAGCCCTTGAGACTGTGTGAGCGGGGAGGGGAGGGGCGGGGCGGGGACAGGGAGAGCCATGTGTGTGTTTGTGTTCCCGGGCAGGCAGCTGTAGAGATCGATCGCGAGAAAGCGATGCCATCGTGTGTGTGGCCATCGTGTGTGTGTGGGCTGCTCTGTTGAGCGAGAATGACATGCCATGGTTGTTGGGTGTGTGCCTGTCGTCTGCCACAGTGAGCCCGAAGAGCGGCCGACGGCGGGATGGTGACTGTGTCACACGACGCTGCTGTTGTGTGCTGCGTGCTGTTTTGTTTCTCATGCGTGTGACGTAGTAAGCCTTTTTTATTCATTCACTCAGTGCAGACACAGACATCGCTTAGGCACACACAGACAGACGCACAAGTGAGCTGCTCATCCCATCAGAGGAACTCATCTAAAGTGATTGGGGCTCACTGCGGCTGAATGAGTGACTTCTGACGAGCCCTGTGAGCCACCAGGAGGGCTCCTTCCCCCTCCTTTGTCGACCTGCAAGGGGATCGATGCGAGCCTGAGAGAGTGGTCCAGAAGCGAAACAATTCGTGCTTCCCAGGGCCTCTTGGCGAGCCAGCGGAGGCACAGTGAGGCCCTGCAGACGAGTTTGCTTGTCCATCGCTCAGCCGCTTCTCGTGTGCCGATTCTGCCATTGATTGAGCCTCGCCAGCATTGAGAGCTGCTGCAGCTGTGTGACGGACCATCACTATCGCCACGTAGCGGCTTCTTGTCCAGCGGTGAGTGGCAAGATGCGGCAGTTGGATCACTCACAAGCACACTAGGATGGATGATCTGTTTGCTGTCTGCGTGTGTTGGTGGTCTTCAGGTCTGCCTTGTCGACGGGCGGACTGGTTGGTTCAGTGAGCGTGTGTGTGCAGCTGGCAGTCGGCTCATACGTTTGATAGGCAAGCACTGATTGATGCGCACACCAAATGCATCAGGTCCCTGCAGGCCCATCTCTGTTTTGTTCCATGGTGCAGCTGTTGGTCTGTGAGAGCGATGTCATCTGGTCGTCCCGACACCGACATGGCCGCTGCTGGCCCGGCGGACGGTGGCGATGGCGATGAAGGTACACTCAACTCAGACAGATGCAGCACATCACACACAGCATTATCGGCAAACATCGTGTGTGTCTGTGCGTTCCTAGATCTGCAGGCCAACGTGGCGGCGGTGACGAGCGGCAGCCAATGGATGTGGAGGAGGGCCAGGAGGGCCGTGCGGGCGGCGGTGCGGTGAGCGATGTCGTCATGAGGCAGAGGAACAACGCCTCCACAACAGAGCCCTCTCAGATGCCATCGCCGGTACGGCAACAAACAAGAGCACCGCGACAGACAGACAGACAGACAGACAGACACACACCTTCACCCACTCTCCCGTGCGTGTGTGTGTCATCGGCTGTTCCGCCGCGGCACACGGCAGGCCATTCATGTCACGGCAAGGGTGGCGGATGGGCCACAAGCAGCAGCACTAGCAGCAGCAGCAGGGGAGCATGAATCGTCATCCAGCTATACAGGTAGTCAATGAAGGCACCACAGCCAGCCTGACGCAGCACGTCATCATGGTCTGGGTCGTGTGTGTATGTGTGTGAAGGTGTAGGTGTTGTGAAGCGTGTCGGCTCCCCTCTGGAGCATCAGGAGCACAAGAGGGCCAAGGGAGACAGCCAGACGCACCAATCTGCCGGCAAGCTGCCCAGTGCCCAACCGCCACAGGTGATTGCATGCCTCCTCTGCCCCTCAGGCAGCACCACAGCACGATGATGGAATGGCTGTCTTGTGAATTGTGTTGTGTTGTGTTGTGTATGGTGTGTGCAGCGTCCCCCCGCTCCCCTCCATCCTGCTGCTGCTGTTGTTGGCGTGCCATCCACTGTTCCGACGCTGAGCGGCCATGCGCATCGCCCACCGCAACCGCCCCGCCTCGAAGGGGGCGTCAGTGCTGGTGGGGATCGTGCTGTCGGTGCTGGTGTCGGTGGTGACGGATCCGATGGGCAGCCGGGCAGCGGACATGGCCGACAGGACGGAGGTAGGTGAACGAATCACCCACCAACACACACATATACCACCCTCTCATATTGACGCTGTGCCACCAGGTCCGTCGCTACCCCACGGCTGGAAGAGCTCGGAGAAGGGCGTCGACGTCCGCTTCCCTCGTTGCACCAGCGACGCCAGCAGACGGCTGTCCAAGGCCATCATCCGCCGCACCATCACTGACGCACAGCAGGTGACGGACCTGATTCAGCCGAATGGAGCCGACCCCAATGTGATGCCACGGCTGCGGGTGGCGGGCACCACGGGCGACTGCTTCGCTTATCCGCTGCTGTCTTTGGCGATTGACAACCTCACGGAAGACAGCGTGCCGTCAATCTGGGCAGCCGACGACGGCGATGAGGACGGCGATGACGACTGCCCCGTCGCTTTGCCCACGTGGCGGACGCCCGGACTCCAGCTCGCCGTCATGCGAAGCCTCATCCAGGGAGGCGCCGACATCAATGACGGTAGGCGTTTGTCTACGCCCATCCGAGTGGCCATTGCCTCGTGCAACCGGGCCGCGGTCGACCTCCTGATGGGCCAGCCAGGTGCACACCCATTCACAGCACTTACGACACGGAACACACACCATGATGTCTGTATGTCTCTTCCAGGTATTCAGCTACAGGGGCGGTACGTGCTGGCGCTGCCGTCCACATTGCTGACGGACCAGCCGACTGAGGCTCACGAGCGCACCCTGCTGTCCTTCTACCGACAGCTCATCGAGCGGGACAGCACACTCGCAACCGAGCGGAGAGCGAGTGGCAGCAACCTGGTGCATAGTGCGGCCATGACGCCTCCCGTCTATTCCCAGCAGTTCATCGAGAGCTACATCGACCTGCTGCTGACCAACGGGGCGGACATCAGGGCCGTGGACAACGAGGGAGTGACGGCATTGCACTTCGCGGCCTTCCGTGGCGCCCACTGTGTCGCTGCATCTATCTGCCACCGTCTCACCGCTGCTGACATCAACAGACGGAGGCCGATTGACCCCACCGTCACACCCCTCACCTACGCTGCCATATCGCTCGATGTCGACACCCAACAGCTGCAGGACAACACCACGGGGCATGTCGAGAGGGACCGGGCCACCATCCGGATCCTCCATATCAAGACCACCATCCGTGTGCTGCTCCAGGCAGGCGCTGACATCGCCCTCATGCCCACAGCCACAGAGGAGGACCGCCGTTGTCGTCAGCTGGTGCTGCCCGAGTACGCGACAGTGCTCAACCAGCTGCCACAGGCCATTATGGCGGCCGTCAACGCCGCCTTGCGACCTCAGCGCGAGATGGCCGACGCGCTGACAGAGGCACTCCACAATGCCACCGCCCAGCAGCTCAAGGCCGCCTTCCCCTCATTCGACCCATCCCAGAACTCGGTGCCTCCTCCCCCCCTCCCCCCACACGTCGACCCGGAGCCCTCCTGGCAAGACGACTACATGCCCTTCGCCAACCGGGACATGTCGGCCATCGCCTGGCGCGTGGCGTCGTTCTTCGTCAACCCATCAGTGCTGCAGCAGAGCCCCCGCCCCGTCCAGAACGTCACTGAGGTCGGCCGCCGCGTCAACACCGCGATGTCGCGGTTCGTGGAGGCCGCCGCATCGCTGCAGGTGGTGGGCAATAAGGAGGTGGTAGGCGGGACGACCAATGTGGGCGGCGAGAGGGTGCGGGTGCCGCAGCTGCAGTGCTTCGCCGTCAGGTGGCAGCATAGCGGGCAGCACCGGCTGATGGAGTTGCGTGAGGTGGTGCAGCGGGCCATCCTGGACGAGGCCGCGAGATACGACGGGCTGCCGGCCAGCATCGACAACGGCTTCACCGAGGACGTGGCGGCGTTCGAGTGGCAGCAGCTGGGGTACGTCGACGAACGGGGGCAGTGGGTGACACTCGGCATCAACTGATGGAGGGAGGGAGGGAGAGGTGCATCACCAATTTTGGCATGTTCGGCTGGCCTGACTGTGTGATGAATTTTCCTTCATGTGTGTGACTTGGTGTACGAGTGGATCATCCTGCCTGATATTGCCGTGTTGATGGATGACATTTCACATCGATGTGGGAGGCAGGCGGGCAGGTTTTGATGTGTGCATGACTAGATCTCTGTCGCTGCCTCACTCGCTGCTTCCTCTGTGTGTGTGGACGGACTGATAGATGGGAGGCAGACAGGCCAGCAGATGGACAGACAGGTAGTGGTTGTCGGTGTGAGTCACTGTCATGTGTTCACCCAATGACACTCATCCAGTCGGATGTCACCGACTTGAATGCCTTGATTGATGGCTCACCCGTGCCAGCCTGCATGTGAACAGCCAGAGACGGCCGGAGGGGTAGGAGATGGCGGCAGGGTGAGGAGGTGCGTTTAATGGTGCTGACTGGATGAATTGACGTGTTGGTGCTGTTGGATGGCCATGGATGGATGGATGGGTGTGTTCGCTGAATGAGATCGCATGATGGTCTCGATGAAAGCTTGGTGGTCTCGATTGGTGGTGCGCCGCGCCCATTGCATACTGGTCGACACAATGATTGCGTCGAATGCGATTGATTGTTTGCGTTTATCTCGCTGTCAGCCAATGGCCAAAGAGGTTAGAGTTATCATGACTTACGCACGATCGTCGCACATGTCGGCCCTTTCTATCGACCCGGCCATGAATGCCCGAGAGTGTCAATCACACGACTGGCTGTCTGTCTGTCTGTCTATGTCGGTTTGTCGTGTGTGGTCGATGGACTGTCGATGCCATGCGGCGAGAAAGAGTGAGTGGCCGCCTCAAAATCGCTGACCCTCCCCCACGCGACACACCCACACACACACACAGAGAGAGGGAGGGGAGAGAGGGGAGGGAGGTGAGTCGGCGGCAAGCAAAGCGATCACAAATACAAATGTGTGAATGGCTGGGTGGTGAAAGACTCGACACAAAAGAGAGAGGGGGAAGGGCCAGGTCTCAGTGCAGTGTGTGCAGGAGCATCCCTTACAGCACACACTGCACGTTGATGATCCAAATGATACCCGTTCAATTGCATGTCATTGGAGAAGGCCACCAGTTGCTAACGCACAAAACGCGAGCTGCGAGCTCGTCGACCGAAGGCCAGCCGGATCTGTTCCTTTTGAGGGCAGGCAAGGCGTCGCGAGCATCGCTTGAGCCTCACTGACAGCGGATCTCTCAACAAAGGTATGCAATAGAGTTGACATGACCTGCGCACATGGCATGTACGTGTGCTGCAGATCATGTCGAAGGAAGAACCATGGCAAGCTGCGCACGCTGCCATGCAGAGGCGATTGGACGCTCTTGAGAGGCAGGGCGATAACAAGACAGACATGCCTGGCAAGATAAGGGCCCTCGAGGCACAGCTGGCACGGCTGGTGAGAGGCAACCCTCAAAGCGAATGTGATTCCATGGATGCGAATCTGTGCAACCCTCTGAGGCTTGTGTCTTTTTTTTTTACATTTGCACAGAGCCGCCTCGTCAGCGTCACGCCTCTCTCTCTCGGCCTTGATGCACAAGTCCGTGATGGACGCGATATGGAAGCGAGGTTGAACTCAGCGTGCGATTCTGGCACCGTCGTACGCATCATCGAGCGGAACAGCACCATCCCGACCAAGAAATCAAAGGTCTTCCATGCGAGAGGCGCCACAAAGGTGAGACGTTCGCGACGAAGCGCCCGCCGTATCTCTGTATATCTCCCTGTGTGTGTCCACATCTTCGCAGATGTACTTCAAGGTGTACGAAGGCGAGCACGAGAAGGCAAGCGATAACAATCTGCTGGGCGAATTCGCCTTTACCGGCATCCAGGGGGAAAAACTTGAGGTGGCGATGGAGATCGACGCCGACGGTATCCTTTACGTCTCTGCAACGGAACAACCCACGGGCCGCAGACAGGTCAGAGAAGAGGACACACATGTAGGGCTCTGTGGACTTTTTCTGTTTTGTATCAGAGCCTAACGATCGACAGCGGTACCAGTGCCTTCAAGTCTCTTGTCGACATCTCGAAGAAGGTGCAGCAGAGCTAATTCTCCCCTGTCGTCCTGAGGGTCAGCTCCTGCTGAGCTTGGTGCTTGACGC
The DNA here is from genome assembly GCA_001179505.1 of Vitrella brassicaformis. NCBI lineage: Eukaryota > Vitrellaceae > Vitrella > Vitrella brassicaformis. The sequence goes on along the minus strand of CDMY01000431.1, from coordinate 3,964 downwards.
GCTTTCTGCGCGCAACCTGTTGGCATTTCTATCGAGCTGCTTTTTGAACGAGTTTGCGTTCCTGTGATTGGTGTAGGATGCCGTATGCTATCGTGTTTCAGTCATACGTGTGAACAGACGACTCTTTATCGACCCATCCATGCATCAGTCTGTCAATCACGCACACAGCAATACACAGAAGTGCAGACTCATTCAAAATGAGCGAGGCATCTGTCTGTCTGTCCGTCTGAGTCTGTTTTGCATGGTCGATGGGCTCTCATACACGAGACACACAGCCAGCCGCACACACACATGCAGACCGCAGGCAGGTGATAAATGCACACGAACAGAACACATACATACACACAGAGAGAGATATGCATGTATGTGTTTGTGAGTCAGTCACGGGGGAACGGCGGCAAGCGTGATGAACAACTCGACAGAACAGAGAGAGGGAAGGGTCAGGTCTCAAACAAAGCCCCTGGGAAGCGAAAATATCGACCCCAGGGCGTGGCGTGAAAAGACCCAAGAGGAAAAACGCAGATGGGACCCAAGAGGAAAAACGCAGCCACCCACCCACCCACCCACCCACCCACACCCACCCACCCCTCACTCCAAAATGCCCACATACAGATAGGGCCCTTCCCCCACCAAAGTGACCGCATGGCCAGCTGCACCGAGCCGTAGCCCGCCTGCTACACTACAGCCGCGTGTAGGTGGTGGTGCTGTCAGGGTGGGTGCCTGGCCGGGGGTCAGGCGCAGACCTTGTCCAGGTACACACGCGCCACCACCATGCAGCCCCTCTGATGAGCCTTACGGTCGGTCTGCTGTGGGGATGACGCCCTAGGGACGCGCCAGCCACACACACAGACACAGACATGCATGTGTGCGGCTGTGGGTGGCAATGTTCGTGTGGTCTCCTCACAGGTAGATGCCGCCGCCGACGATGCCGGTGGAGCGGCGAGGCATTTGCCCTGAGGATGCCACGGCGCGTGCTGATGGTAGAGGGTGACGCCATAGGGGGACTCGCTGGCGAAGTGGTCGGAGTTCTCGTCACCACACAGCTTGCAGTAATGCTGTGGTGGTGCTCCTCGCAGCCCCACACACAACACGCCACCTGCACACACACACACAACGGATGAGCACCACGCTCCCTCCCTCCCTCCCTCCCTCCCTCCATCCATCCATCCCTCCCATCGTTTGTCACTCACCTGGCGAGTCCTCATACTCGTAGCCCTCGTAGCCCTCCTGACCATGGTATTCGTCATCTGACACCCACACACACAGACGCACACACGAGGCGCGTTGCTGCGTATTGATCAAGTCACACACAGGGAGGGAGGGGAAGCCGACCAACGCAGTGCAGTGCAGTGTGTGCAGAGGTAGACCTTACCGTATTCCTCTTCGTCTCACTCCTCCTCGGCCGCCCGACGCTTGCGCTTCTTCGACCTGCCGTCGTTGGCACAGGCGGCCTCATTTGCAGCGGCAGCTGCACACAGAGAAGACCGTACTGGGAAGACGAGAAACCACAGACGCACCAGACATACGGTGCTCTGCAGGTCGGTGCAATGGACCCTTCTCACGCACGAGACGCCTCACAGGTCAATGAGTCCATCTATCTCATGGTCATGACCACATGACCACCTGAGAGAACAGATGAATCATGACACAAAATGAGATAGATCTGTGCCATCAGATGAATGACGTTGCTTACCACGCTGTATCCTCACCACAGAGATCCCACCGCCATCCTCCTCTCCCCGATCGAGGCGCTGATGCGAGCTTGAAAGTACGGAAATCGGTGTATGTTCCTCCGCTGCTGCGAGACCCGAGAAGGCACCACCCAGGAGAGAGAGATCCGCGTCAAACAACAGCGCCACGCCGCCGCCAAGATGGGCAAAGACGTAACCGCACACAAACAAGATGCATGTGGGCGTGAGGGAGAGAGGGAGGCTGCCAATGTGCCCATTTGGCGCAGCACGAATCGGTCTTTTGCCCTCTCTGAGGGTGTGAGAGAGACATATATTCATCTGTGTGTGTATGTCTGTGTGTGTGGCGCAGCTGAACGGCTCCGAGGGCGGCTACCCCGTCGGCGCCCTCCCCATGGAGACCAGACTCTTCATCGACAAGTCAGCCAACAGACACACACATAATGATGATGCGTGTCGGCGGGAGAGGCCTGTCTGTCTGGGTGTCTGGGTGTGTAGTGAGTTTGTGGACGAGCATGACGGGACGCACTTCGATACGGTCGACCCGACCAACGGCAAAGTCATCGCCAAGATCCAGGAGGCCGGGTGAGCTTGTTTCTATCAGACAGTGCAAGGCACACACATATTAGTGTGTGTGGATCTGCCCTGTGTGTGTGTTAAGGAAGCTGGACGTTGATCGTGCCGTCAAGGCCGCTGCCAAAGGTGGGCAGGCACCAGACACACATACACATGGGAGGGGTGTGGATGTGTGTGTGTGTGTGTGGAATGCATTCATTCAGCATTCCCGTCGTGGAGCGAGACGACCGGCCCCGTTCGCGCTCAGTGTCTGCACAAACTCGCTGACCTCATGGAAAAGCACATCGACCAGGTCAGCACACACACATGGATGGACACACACACACACACGTGTGTCGGTCTGTCTGGTTCAGTTGGCCGAGGTCGAGTCGCTCGACAACGGCAAACCCAAACACATCGCCAAGTGAGCGACCCGCCCAGCATCACACACACATCAACACACACGTGTGTGTTTGGCTCTGTGTGCGTGTGTGATAGGAATGTGGACATTCGCCTGTGCATCAAGGTGTACCACTACTACGCCGGATGGGCCGACGGCAAAATACAGGTGGGTGGGAACGGCGTGGAGCTGAGAATGTCACAATGCGTGTGTGTGTGTGTGGTTTGTGTGCGTGTGGCTGTGTGTGTTTAGGGCAAGCACATCCCCATCAGTTCCCTAAACGAGACGCCCGCCAACTGGCTGTGCTACCAGAGGTGAGCCACAGGGATGTGCACACTTTCATGCGCCCGTCTTGTCTGCGTGGGCATATTTGTGTAACGTCATGTGCAGACGTGAGCCGGTCGGCGTGTGCGGTCAGATCATCCCCTGGGTAGGTCACTGAGGCGCGCACTCACTGATGCGCTGGGTGCATCTTCCTGTCTGCGTGTATCTGTGTGCCAGAACTTCCCTCTGGCCATGTTCAGCTGGAAGATCGGACCCGCCAGTATACACAGAACACACACTGATAAAAGCCACGAACCCTTGTTGATCCAAATTTGCGGATGTTTGTGGATGTATGTGTGCCATATATGCAGTGGCTGCCGGCTGCACTGTGGTCATCAAGACCAGCGAGAAGACGCCCCTCACCGGACTGCTCATGGGACACCTCATCAAGGAGGCTGGGTACGCAGCCACACCCCCAAACCCCCACACCATTTGACGACGGTATTGTGTTTGGTGTCAGGTTCCCGCCCGGCGTCATCAACATATTGTCCGGCTACGGCCCCACCACCGGCGACATGATTGTGCGGCACGAAATGATCGACAAGGTCGGTCAGTCGGTGGCACACGAAAGGCAGTGGACGGATGCTTTCTCTCTGTCTGTGTCCGTGCAGGTTGCGTTCACTGGCAGCGGTGTGACGGCCGAGAAGATCCTCGTGGCGGCGGCCCAAAGCGGAATGAAAAAAGTCACCACTGGTGGGTACACCACGTGCACACACAAACAAACAAACAAACAAACAAACAGAAAAACAGCAGCGTTCATGTGTCGTGTGTCGTGTGTTTCTTCGTGTGTGTAGAGTTGGGCGGCAAGAGTCCCCTGATAGTCTGCAAGGACGCCGACCTCGACCAGGTGAGTACATAGAGACTCCAGAAAAGAAACGAGTCCAATGGGATGGCTCCTGTCACATGTTGACGTGTCAGGCGATTGAGGTCGCCCAGCTGGGTCTCTTCCTCAATGCGGTACACACACGCTAACGCACATCTACCCCCCCCCCCCCCC